>CAUYRT010016038.1:0-49142 GCA_963574885.1 Lepilemur ruficaudatus | reverse complement strand
TACTGAGAGAATGCTATTTCTTTAGAAAGATAATTTGAAAAGTTGCTTGAACAAGAGAAGCCAGGCGCTGAGGGCTCATGCCGCACAGGTGGCTCATGCCACCCCGGTGGAGGGTGGGGAGCGTGTGCGTTTGCCTTTGAGGGGAAGGAGAGGAGGAAATGGGGAGAAGGGGAAGAGCCGGAGAACAAGAAAGATGCGAGCACCACGTGAAAGTCAAGGCCAGGAAAAGCCTGCCAGCGCTCAGGTGGGAGAACGGCTTTTAGGCAATGCCTGGTATGTGATTGAAAGATGATAACATGCCTCCTGCCGTGACCTGCCCCCTTGTCAAAGTTCAAGGCAAGTCTTGGAGACTGCAAGTTGCTTTGCAGGAGTGTTGTCTTGTGTGTGTGTGCACGTGTGTGTGTGCGTGCCTGTGTGTGCACGTGTGTGGGGGGGGCGTGCAGTGGAGGAGGAAGCTGAACTGGACGTCCGGCCCGGTGTGAGCTTATATCTCGTTGAACACAAAGGGAAGAGACAGGAGTGGGAAGAGGAGCTGTCCAGCAGAGGTGGCCGGGGGGATGTGTCTTTCCTGGGAACTCACCAGAATCTCAGTGAGGATTCCAGACTTCCACTAGGATGCGACAGAGGTCAGAGCTTGTGAACAGGGAGAACTCAGCTGCCATCTGGCTTATATGTGGTTTGTGGTATCGACAGCTGTCTCCTTCTTACCTTCTAACACAAGAGTCTGGACAGAACTGAAACCTCTGCTCCTCCAGGGGAAAGAGCGTCCCAGAGCTTGAGGCGCCAGGCACCTGTCCTGGTTGTAAGATAGGATTTCCTCCGGCTTCCTCATGCCACACGCTCATCTCTGTGTTTCAATTAACACTCAGGACCCCAGGAATGGGCCTTTAGAGAGTGCAGAATACCCGGGTGGATTGTACACATCCAGCCTCCGAAGTAGCAACGACAAGACCCAACCTTGGCATCTTTCCTGCTTTTATCCACAGAGTTCACAGAAGGCTGTGACCCTAGCTTTGTGTCACCCACCCAACACAAGGAGGAGTAATACCTCCGATAGCTGTTTCTGGAGATGCTTCTGGACACACGCACGCACACACACACACATGTTCCACACATTCTTAAGTTTACACTCCCCAAATAATAATAAGGGGCATGTTTTTCTGCAACCATTTACATCACAAAAGCTTAGGGCTTTGCCATTTGGTTTGATAGAATTGATACATTTGAAGCATTGCCTTTATAATTTTTTAATAACAGTATTACAAAGACACTCCTCAAAAAATACTGTAGCATGTACAATTTCTAGTTTTTAAAATGTGTTAAGATCTGATTTGTGGTCTAAAATGTGGTCAGTTTTGGAGAAAGTTCCATGAACCGATGAGAAGAATGTATATTCGGCTTTATTTGGGTGGAATGTTCTATAGATGTCTGTCAGACCCATTTTTTCTAGAGCTCTGTTTAAGTCCATTATTTCTTTGCTTATTTTTTGTTTGGAGGATCTGTCCATTTGAGACAGTGGGGTGTTGCAATCCCTGCCACTATGGCATTACTGTTTATCATGCTATTTAGATCAAACAGGGTTTGCTTTATGTGTCTGGGGGCTCCTGTGTTGGGTGCGTAGCTATTAAGAATTGTTAAGTCTTCTTGTAGGATTTTTCCTTTCACCATTATATGGTGACCATCTTTGTTTTTCTCTCCTTTTGCTATTTTAAAATTTAGGCTTTCGGAAATCAGAATCGCTACCCCCGCTCTCTTTTGGTTTCCACTTGCCTGAAAGTTTGTTTTCCAGCCCTTGACCTTGAGTCTGAAAGCGTCTTTGTGGGTTAGATGTGTTTCCTGGAGACAGCAGATACTTGGCTTATAATGTTTTATCCATTCATCCAGTCTGTGTCTCTTCAAAGGACGATTCAAGCCACTCACATTTATTGAGAGGATCAATATCTGGGGTAGATTTCTGTTCATATTGTTGGGTAAGTTCTTATTGTTTTGTTTTACCTCTCGAGCCATTGTGGAATCCGGGCTCTGGGCTTTAACTCTTGAGTGTTTTTAATTTGGTGGGCGTCTATTGTGCTGTTCAGTGTGTAGGGCAGGTCTGAGATCTGGCACCTCTTATATTATCCTGGGTAGAGATTGAGCCCATCCTTCAAAATCAGGTATCACGAGGATGGAAAAACATGCTCCACGTGTACTCACCATCAAACTGGTACTAACTGATCAGCACTAAGGTGCTCACATGGGAGTAATACTCACTGGGTGCCGGTCAGGTAGGGGAGATGAGGGGGCTTAAGTGGGTGGGGTGAGTAAACCCACAGCTAATGCAGACGGGGCGTACTGTTTGGGGGAAGGGCACACTTGTAGCCCTGGCTTGAGCAAGGCAAATGCATTTCACATAACCAAATATTTGTATCCCCATAATGTCCTGAAAACAAAAATACTATAGCTTGTTTTTTAATTACTCAAAAATGGAGAAAATAATTATAAAAGGTATATCTGTTTCTGTTAAAAATGAATCCAGACAATTATTAGAAGTTAGAGTTGTCGAAACATCTTACCTGTAGCAATTTTAGGTTGAGTTCCTCTGACTTCCAAGTGCTTACCCGTGACCTTTGATGTTCTGATTATTCTGGGAGCTTCTGCTTATATTCACTCAGTCTGCCAAGAGAGGAAGTTATACTACCAGGCTGCATAATTTGCTTCTCAGCTGTAAAATATCTCTTTATAAAAAGTGTGGGTGAGGAGGAATTATGGGAGCAAATATGGTATTTATCACTTGAATTAAAAGACTAAACCTGGCAAACAGTCCAGCTATCAATCCACAAACAGTGTCTGTTGTTAGCAGCCTGATTTGGGAGAATTTGATGAGTAGATATATTTATATGTGAACGTCATAAACACCAAAGCCACTTTTATGTGTATTATTTTTCTTGTCACCCACAAATCATATTGCAAAAAGATTGATAGTAATTGAATAAATTGCTGTGTGTACTTAAGGACTGGGCTTGTTGGAGACATAACAGATTTATTAGATGATCAATTTTATTTTTTTTTCTTTTGTGTCAGTGCTCATTGGAACACTTGTTTCCAAACACAGGAAAACCAAGCTCATTGGCACTAGAACAACAGGCCAAGATTTCAAGGCTTTGAAAGGTGGTGTAATGTCAAGGAAAACACTGAGTCGGGAGCCAGGCTTTGTGTACAGATTCCACCAGTGGCACTCCCTGATCGACATAATCTCTAAAATCCCTTTTAGCTCATACATAGGGGTTTTAGCTGACTCTTCTCTAAATAATTGCACTGTCCTATAAAATGGAGTCCCAGCAGGGGGGCCCTCCCCCCATGAATGTCAGATCTTTGGGACGCTGCCGTGTCTATCCTCCTGCCTTCTTGCCAGGCAGCAAAGTCTTGCGAGATGCTGCAGGCCGATGTTTAGTAATGACAAGGTCTTAAATTTTATTTATGTGTCATGAACTGGAAACCTCCAGGGTCAAATCATCAACCAAGAGTTCTGTATCGATTAAGCCTCCTGGGAGGACTTGGGGAACCTTTTGTGTCTTGTGTCGTCCCAAACTCCGTCACCCACAGGCTGGCCAGTCTCCAAAAGTCATGACTTTTTAGGAGAAGGAGGTGTGAAAACAGTGTCACTTCTGGGATGCCTTCCATGAGTGTCCTGGTAACTATTAGCCGATCAGCATTTAACCCTTTGTGCTAATGCCATCGTCTGGTTTTCCTCCCTTGAGTTTCTTGTGTGAGCAGTGGGGGCTTGCGGTGAGGAGTGAGTTCAGCTCAGAAGTAACTGTCGGGGAAAAGGGCCGTGATGAGTGAGTTTGATGTCGAATTGGGGTGAGGAGAAGGGGAAACAAAAGAGATTATTTGGAGGGGTAGGGGAGTGAGGAAGAGGAAGAGGCAGAATCTGGAGGGTGATAGAGAAAATGTTGCTGGTGGTTGAAATTTCACCAGTGCAGACTGCGTTTGCGTAGCTCAGCCAGAATCTGCTTTCGTCCTGCGTGCCATTTCTGTGTTGTTTATTTGTGCAGTACCCTTCCTGTCAGCTCTCATGATTAAATGACCCCAAGTTTGTCAACAGTCATGAACACGGCTGCCCTTTCTTGAAATAAGGGCTTTGAGCTCCCGAGCACTTTAAACATCCCCACTCTCTTGCACATTTGTTTTTCACGATGTACGTTATAACACAATACAAGGTTATGAAATTAATTTAGTGGGTCATGATCCGCTTAAGAAAATAAAATGCATTTAAAAATATTCCCAGTGCATAGTAACTAGTAGAATGAACTCTTGTAGAATTTTGTGTGTTATGTGTGTATTTAGTATGTGTTCGCTGTGTCACTATATGAAATGCATTTCTCATAGTAGATTGCAGTCACAAAAGTTTGAAAGTCATTGAACCCCCTTTCTGACCATGTTTCGGGAGAAAGACGCTATGCAGGAAAGGGTGAACTCAGCAGGCCCGGGTTGCTCAAACCATGCACGTTCCCAGAAAGACCCGTCTTCAGGACTGTCCCTTGGCTGACTCCTGGAAGTTAGCTGCCAGCCCTTGGAATATTCTGCCCAGGAAGTGGAGTTTTATCTTGTTTTGTTTTTTGCTTTGGGCCTTGTGCTACATGGGACCAGTTTGGTCAGATGGTTTATCCTAACAAGGTGATTTATGGTGAATGCCTGCTTTTGCTGGGGTGGTGTGAGTAGCTGAGGTCAGTCCCACAGGCGCTCCATGGCTACGTGACTAACCCCCAGTGTGAACCCTGGACACCAAGGCTTAGGTGAGCATCCCTGGTTGGCAACCTGGTTCCTAGGAGAATTAACTGTGTCTATGAGGCTCCACGGGGAGAGGACACCTGGAAGTTTTCTCCCTTTTCCTCCTGGACTCTGCCCCATGCACTGTTTCTTTGTTTCTGATTTTAACCTTTTGCTGTAAGAAATCATGGCTATAAGTAATATTCAGAAAAAATTACCTCCTTCTGAGCCCTGTGAATCCTAGTGAATCACCAAGCCTTGGGGTGACCGCGGACACAGACGCACAGACTGGATTTGGGGTCTGGAGGAGCTCAGGGCCTTGCTGGAGCACACACCAGGTCTGAGTGGGAGCAGGACAGGGGTGTTACGCTGGAATACGGGGTCTACACGAAACGAGTCCTTTTTGGTGAAGTGGTAGAAAGGCCTTGGCCTTCTCTCTACTTGTGACACAATGACCCCTGAATACTACTCAAGTGTCATTGCAGAATTACTTGGATCAGAGCAACAGAAACTAAGTATTTTGTTCCCTTCCCAGTCCCCCGTCAAGGGAATCAATAGCATGAGGCTGGCACGAAATAGCAAAGCTTATTATGAACCCATCTCCATGGCAGCTCCTGTCTTTCTGACACCTTTCATCTGGGCCTGTGGTGCTGTCTGTTGATTAATGAATTGAGTCATATTTAATTTTTTAAATTATTTTTAATTATGTATTGTATACAAATGAGATAGCTCTTCAGAGTCCTCATGAGTGAAAATCAATAGGAAATCAGAATCCAAGGTACGGACAGAAAGCAAATGCAGCAGCCCGGGCTCCTCCACTCCTCGGCAGGCCGTTCGCGTTGCCTTGTTCTGTTTGGGAAAATAATACAAATGAGACTGGCCGTAAGGGCTTTGGAATTTAATTATAATGAGGCAACAGCCCAAGTGCCCATCAATACATGAGTGGATGAAGAGAATGTGGTATGTGTACACCATGGAATACTACTCAGTCACAAAAACAGTGGTGGTCTAGCACCTCTTGTATTATCCTGGATGGAGCTGGAGCCCATTCTACTAAGTGAAGTATCCCAAGAATGGAAATACAAGCATCACATGTACTCACCATCAAACTGGTACTAACCAATCAACACTTAAGTGCACATATAGTCAGGTGTTGGGCAGGTGGAAGGGGGAGGAGGAGTGGGTATATTCACACCTAATGGGTGCGGTGCGCACCATCTGGGGATGGACACGCTTGAAGCTCTGACTCGGGCGGGACAAAGGCAATATATGTAACCTAAACATTTGTACCCCCATAATATGCTGAAATAAAAAAATATAATGGGGGAGTTCTAAAGGAAATTAAACATAGCATGACTACTTTTTTTTTTTTAGCATGACTACTTTTTAGAAATATAAATTCATATAGCATTTTAGCAAATAATCCATCTCAAACTGGTAGCTCACTTCCCATCAGGAGATGGAAAAGAAGTTTTTGAGAATTCTTAACCAATAACACTGTCTGAATTTTTGTGACACTTTTACTGCTTCTGAACATTTCTGCATATTGTTAACTTACTGGGTTCTCCAGGGTTTCCTTATCATAGCTGTCACTTTGAGGTGACACGTGGTTTGAAAACTACGGCATTAACCCATCCTCCGCGCTCTGAGAGCTGGGCTTTCTGTGGAAGGTCCCGGCTGCGGCAGGGTCGAGGGTGGGAACGGGAGGAGTCGGTGGGAGGTCAAGACTGTGGCCCCTTCCCACCTGCATCGGCCGCGTGGCCATCAGATTCCAGGATAAAAAGTGGGGGACAGTTGCTGTGGGGGAGGGAGCCCTGAAATGGACATCAGGGGACATTAATTCTCCCTGGGACGGTCCTGCCACCAGAAACGCTCTCTGACTTTTAAAGGGCGTTGGCTTTTCTCCCTTTCAGGCACTTTTCTATGGCACCTGGAATTTCCTCATCTCCCACCAGGCCAAACTCCCCAGGCTTTGATGAGTCCGTGTTGGCTGTTACCACAGCGTGACCCAAAAGGACGGTTCCTTTCCCTTTGCGTTGCCGTTCTCTGTCCTTTCCTGGCCATCGGTGTTGCCATCGCGCCTGCTTCCCTGCGTTGGGGGCGCAGTTGGCACACGTGACCGTAAACCCAAATAAGCATCTTCCAGCCCGGCCTCCGCACAGAGCTGAAGCTAAATATTTGGTTTCATAGATCACGCGACCCTTCACCCTTTCCTGAAACCCGATTTAATTTCTTTCCCGACACCACGATTTCCGTAATTTCTCATTGGAAAGGCTCCGTGCCTGTAAACGATTCTGTCCCTTCATCTCGTACTTAAAGAGCACAGATAATTTCACGCATCTAATCTTTCGCTCTTCAGCCACACGGCTTTTAGTCTGAGGACAAACAACTTCCACATTTCATTGATTAAACCCAAACCCCATCGGCCTGGACGGTGTTTTTCCTCCCGAAAGCGTCAAGCCTGTCACACCCGTGACCTCGATACCCAGGACGATCCCTTTTCTCTCCGGCCTTGTGTCTCGCTCAGAGGTCGCGCCGGGTCTTTCTTCTGTCCAGAGCCCACGTGCGGCCCTTTCTGGCTCCTGCGTCTGGGGCCGTCCGGACCTGTGTTCTGGCTCAAGTGTGCGTCCCCTTCTGTGCGGCGTTACCTGGTCCTCTGGGGCCTCCTTGGCAGTCTCGCCGCCTTTCCCACTCGGGGCTTCCTGTTCCCTGTGCGTTCCCCGCCCGTGCTCTCTCTGCCATCGTTCTTCCTCCTCCTGGGACTCGAGCTCCGTCTTGGGGGCCGGGCCTCTTCCTTAGACTCCGCCCGTACTAATTGCTGGATCCCCCTCGCTCCCGTCTTGATCTGTTCCAGCTGCCAACAGAAAATTATTTCCTCCAGTTCTGGAGGCTGAAAGTCCAAGGTGGGTCCCAGGAGACCTGCTGTCTGGCGAGGACCCGCTTCCTCGGGGATGCGCCTTCTCACTGTGTCCTCACGCAGCGGACAGGGCGCGGGGTCTCTCTGGGATCCCTGTATACGGGCACGGATCCCATGAACGAGGGCTCCACCCTCACGACCTCATCACCTCCTAAAAGCCTGATCTCCTAACACCACCACCTCTGGGGTAAGGGTTTGGACACATGAATTTTGCGGGGACAGACAGTCTGTGACACCCCCCCACCCTTCCTTTCCTCTGCTGTGGTCCTCAGGCAAACAGAGACTTCTGGAGCCCGGTCTCTGTCTTATTTGTTCTCCCTGCTAGTGCTCGCTCACCTGGGCAGGTTGCTGTTCCCTCTGCCGCTCATACACATGACAAACTCCTCTCCATCCCCTCCCCAGCTCTCCAGAATCTTCCTCAGCTTCCTCCTCTTGGGAGCTCTGGGAGATTTGTCTGCATCTGTTGACCGACAGCGCGAGCCCAAACGCCTTTGTCCACGGTGCACCCGGGCCCTGGAGACCGGGGTGCTCGCCTGCTGCCTGCCCCTTGGGAGCGCAAACTCCTGGTGGTTTGCAACCTCTCATTTTGTAATGTGGGACAGAACTGTGCAGCACACACTCTGCAGTGTCCTGCCTCCCTGTCCACAGCCACGTGCCCCCTGCGAGGTCCCTGGTCAGCTGTGTGGGGTTTTGAAAGATGGTAAGTGGGAAACTCCCACCGTGATGCCGTTCACCTCGTCCTCTCCGGCAGGATTCCGCTTTAACCACAGTGCCCCCAGACGAACCCTGATGTGCTTGCTTCATTCACTGAACCTCCTTGCACATCATTTCATTGTCCCAGCAAGGTCGGTGTTTATGTTCACCCTCCCACTCTGAGCGGAGGGACCACCCCTGCTCCTGGCCTGCGTGGCGGGCTCTCGGCCAGGCCCTCCCAGCGCTCCCGGTTCTTCTCCTAGTAGCGCTGTCTCCGGGGCAGTCCTGCTCTCCGCTACTCTGCGGGATGCCCGGTAACCCCCGCACGTGCTGGGATTAGAGTAGATATGTGCATGCACACGTACGCACACGCATACACGCTCACTCGTGCTTCTGCAGGTGTTTGTCCCCTCACATCTGCCGCAGGAGACTTAGTGGGCGGGGCCTTCCACATCTGCTCATTTTTATCTAACGGATCCTCAGGGCAAACGCTCTTCCTCTTCCCTTCTCTTTCTTTTCTCTTCCTTGTGACTTCTGCCCTGAAGAAGACGACAAACGCAGATACTGCTGCTAGTGAGCTCTGCTGAGCTGGCTCCATCCTGTCCCCTCTGTCCCCACCATGCCGAGGCCTCGGCGACAACTCTCTCTGTTGCGTCTGCCTCCTGGCGCTGCGTGCTGCCCACAGCCAGGGCAAACACAGGCTGAGTTCAGTGTACACCGGGCGCCCACAGCTCTGGCCTCACTTGGACGCACTTTTCTTCCTCCTTCAAGCTCGGAGCAGCTCCCACCCGCACCACCCTCCCTGTGCTTAACCCCAGCCTGGCCTGGGGTGCCCCGGGACAGTCCCGCACTGGGGAGAGTTCCTGGGGGCACCGTCACTCCACCCAGACTGATGGGGGAGTTCCTCTCTGAAAAGCTCCCAAATATCTATTTTCTCCTGTGTTTTCTAATTCCAGTTTACATGAGAGACATGACCATTTCTATCTGGCTCCACCTCTGTTTCTTGCTGATTAGAAATTGCCCAATGTCAAAAAAAAAAAAACAAAACAAAAAACAATTTTGGCCCCAGGCTATTTCTCTGCTTCTCTGCCCTGACACATGTTTTTCTGAAATGTTATGGACGTCTTCTCAGCTGAATCAATAAGATATCAGAAATGGCTCACTATGCCTCCCTTGTCCACAGGGTGCCACGCAGCCATGACAGACTGCTGTGGGTGGTGACGGCGTCCAGCCGTGTGTCTGGGGCCCAACACCCAGTCCTTGCTTAGTCACGACGCTGGTGGTGAGGGGCCTCCCAGGGACAGCTGCGGGGGTTCCACTGTCTCAGCACGTGCCTGAGCGCGGCCAGGGAGGGGCCCACGTTTCAGAAGATGCTTCCCACCGCTCCCGGTTCGATATCGCGTGGCCTCCGAGCACACGCCCGGGAGGGAGGCGATGCTGCCTCGCACCCACGCCGCAGACCCGGCCCTCAGGTCTCCGGAAGGTGTCCAGGTTCCTTTCTCAGCTTCCCCACCGGATCCGGTACTCTGCTCTTATGAAACCCTTTTCCTGAATCCTGGGAAACTTAGCATCTGGAGTTCCCCACCCCCAGCCACAAGTCCCAGGGGAAGACGTCCCTTCTAGAAATCCCTGGTGACCACTCGTAGCCTCATCTGTTGCCAACGTTTTCTCCTTCTGGAAGCGGTTGTCACTGTTTCCAAACTTGCCAGCTCTGAAATATTCCAGAGTATCTGCCTGTCTCTGAGCTACTCGTTTACAAACAAAATCCCGGCAGCCCCCTCTTCTGTCTCCCTGCTGTGTCTGAGGGTGTCTGGTGGGTGCCTCTGTCTGGTCGCTCCCGGCTGTAACCGTTGGCCGTGGCTCCGCCCACCGCGTCCTCACCGCCTGAGCTCCTGCAGGGGCTGCCCTTCCTGCCCACGCTGCCTCCGGGGAGCACCCGCCCCCGTCTTCGTCACAGCACAAGGCACCGCTGACACAATGGCGGCGTGTGTTTAAGGACTTTCACTCACTGAAGTTTTAGAGAGCCAATTTTTTAGCGGTTTTTCAATCCTAAATTTGAAAACCAGGCTTCTGTGTCCCCCAAGCTTCTGGGTCTTCCTCATCTTGGGAAGGCCCCCTCCCCTCCATGCCTGAGGCCCAGATGTCTTCTTCTCATCTCAGACCCTAAAGCAAGATTTCTTAACATGGAGTCCCGGAGGTGCAGGCGCTTGGATGAAAGAAAAATCATAATTATTTTCACTAACGTCTAACATGAACCATAGCTGCCCTTCAGCATGTCTGTAGGCGAAACCCACAGTAGTTTTGGCGTCACCTGTGAGCAGCAGAGTCACAGATGCTTTCATATCACAGAGGCAGCTGCGCACATATCAAAGTACAGTTCACTCTCAACATGAATCTGGAGCTGTAGTCGTTTCTGGAGCTGTAGGCGGGCACTCAAGCCGCAGAGCTGGTCAGTCTGCGGGATTCTACGCTCGGTAGTCATTCACCTGCAAAACTTCAGGTAGCCTTTGAGTTTGAGTTTAACTCTTGAGTCTAACTCAAAAGCCTTTGGAGAATGTCGTGTTTCTGGAGACTAGGCCATCTTCTCCTTATGAAGTAAATCGTGAAAATGTGCATTGTTTGTGACGAGGTATCTTCGTAAAACGGGAGTTCCGTTCCTACAATCACTGAAACAAAGAGGTCGAAATTGGATATCCGACGTGCCGGGCAAGTCGAGGGGGTGGCCGGGCAGACGTCTGGCAGAGGGACGTCACAGATGGAGGGCGGCGAGTGTGGGTGGCCTGAGCACTGGTCTGAGCACTGCTGCTGGGGAACAGCAAGGAAGCCCGTGTGGCCGGGGCCCGAATGCGGGAATGGGAGGAAATTAGCTTAGAGACGCAGCAAAGCACATTGAACTGCAGATTGCACTGGGAGCACTGACGTTGTTTTATTTACATCTTATTTCCTTGTCAAAGACAACCCCACCCCACGGTAAAACGGTATTAGTGTATCTGAGCCAAAATAGCCATTTCACTGGTATATATTTAAAAAGCAAAAATTTACTTTAACTTGCCTATGTTTTAAATGTATTGTGAATCATTAATAAAGCAATATAAATGTGTTTTATTTTGTATATTTGTAACTGTGTTTCAAAATAAGGCATTTTCTTTGTGCACTGATATATCTTATTTTAAATATTTAAATATAAGATTCTGAGAAATGAAATATAAGCTTCACCAGATTGCCCTAGAGGTTCATTTTTTTTGGTCTTATATTTGCCTAAAGAGACAATAAGGTCTACATTCTTCTCTAAATGTTAGGGCCTCGATCCCTTTTGTCTTCAAAATACGTCCCCGCCCCTCCCCAGCCAGGTGATTTGTTACGCAGAGCAATTGAGCCTTTTTTGGCCTTACGCACTCCTGCGTCTCTGGAGTGTTCCTGAGCTCAGCAGCAACCCTGTTAACCACCGCCAACTCTGTAGAGTCCCTGGGCGGTAAGTGATTTCCCTACATTATTTTCAAGAAGTCATCTGATCCTTTGCCCAAGACCCACAAGTGCTAGAGATGGAATCTGAAGCCAGAGTTGCCGCCTATTAGGGCTCTGGGGCCTGAGATTGTAGCTACCGCTATGGACGCATTGTGATCTCTTTCTACATAAATACGTATGTGCTCGTCTCCTTTCAGCTTTGCCCCAAGATACACACACATCTGCAGTTGTAAAAATGTTCTCTCTCTCTCTTTTCGTCCCTCGGCATTGGGATTCGACTCTGGAGAGAAGACTCTCGCGTTCTGAGTCCATTTCCTTGTCTGAAAATGAAGAAGGTCAAACTGAGTCACTGCCAAGGCCTCTTCCAACATCAGCATTCTTACTTAAATTGAGTGTCAGACAGGACTCTGGCTGCCATGGCCTCGTAACCCGGCTCAGGAATGATCGCTCCTTGTATTGACTGCAGAGTTGCAGAATTTGCTGCAGGACTCTAAATCTTTCCCATGAAGAGGTGACCTTGTATCTACGATCCGTTCATCTCCATCTGTCTTTGGTGTGGTTATATTTCTCACCTTGAAGGATTCCATAAGCCAGCCCAGTAATTGCCCATATTCCTTGGCTGATTAATTTTCTAGGAGAGAAAGAGCCTGTTCACGATCACAGTTCTTGTTTGAAAACCCAATGGGATCTTAACATGGATTCGAGGATCTGGTACCAAATGCCTCTGCTCGCTTAGTGCCCGTTTCTGTGCAAAGAACAAGTGATACTTCTTACAAACAACCACTTCTTCGGTTCATTCGAGGTGACATGCTTTCTAGACCCCTTTGCCACTTGAGTGGAATTAAGTTGCCATTCATTTATAGGCATCCAACGGCACTTATTTATAGAGACACCAAGCGGAGTATTTCTGCCAGGGCGATATTGGTAGCAGGTTCATTGAGATGATTACTGTGAATGACGTGAACTCTACGATACTGTTAGTAACAGTGTTTGCAGATGTTTCAAATTATGGCTTATTAAGTGCAAGGCAAACTAAATAACCCAGCTTTTTTGACATGACGGTTCTCAAGCTGAATTTGTTCCTTCCCAGAAATTGTATGATCTATTATTTTTATCTAATATATGTAGACAGATATACGAGGTCTGTCCAGAAAGTATCCATCCATGCGATATGAAAAATAGAGACATTTATTGAAGAAGACAAAAGATATAAGAGACACTGTACATAGGACAATGACGCCTCAGTCCCCGTCCAAATAGGCACCTTGGGACCTCACACAGTTCTCCCAGCATCTCTCAACCTGCACGCGATCTACTGCTCAGGTGTTCTGCTTGTTGCAGGCCTTACAGAGCGTGGATCACTTTCAGCAGATGCTGGACCACCGTTGAAGCGTTTGTGCCACATTTTTATTTGTGCCACACTCAGTGCATCATCCCCCAAAGCACTTTGAATCATCCAAATCGTTTCCACAGAGAATTGTTCAAGCTTAACACAAAATTGGATGCGGATTCGTTGCTCTACTTGCTCAGTCATTTAGAATGTGACGGTCACACAGTACACGTGCCCACTCAATGGGTCACACAGTACACTAGCCCACTGACTAGTACGGTGAGGTCATTACTGTTCACACATGCGCATGACAGTCCACTCTGCTTGGCTGCCCGGTGACATTGATATGACGCAAGCCGTTCTCCCTATATTAACAGTGGCTGGGTGCTTTCTGGACAGCCCTCATATACCTGGTCAAATCCTTCATAGCAAGAAAAATATTGCTAATAATGTATTTCATAAGGCTGAGAACATGAAAGAACCTCAAATGCTCAGTTATTCCAACCCTTTGAATTTGTAGCTGAGGGAGCTTAAATCCCAAGAAGATGTGACCCTTGTTCAAGGTCACACAGATGGGGAAGTGGAGCCTGTAGGATACCCATCCCTCCAGACCCTTACCACGCCTTTATGTCACCTCTGCACACCATGAGCCACTTTTCCATAGCCACAGGCCCCTGAAGCAAATGTATGGATCTCTCTCCCTTCCTCCCTTCCTTCCTCCTTCCCTTCATGTGTGTGTGTGTGTGTGTGTGTGTGTGGTTGGGATCAGTGGTTCCTCTCTTAGCCTGCTTTTGACTTCAGTCAAGCTGTCATTTGTTTAGGAGCTTGACATGCGTGACTCAGCTGTGCAACTCTCCCCTTACAATTTACCATCTTAATCTCCCCTTCCCTTTATTTGTACAAATTATTGATCCATTCTTAAACCAGTCATCAATACAACATAATGCCGTCTTCAAATGATCAAAAGTAATGACACTAGCCAAGGACAAATAACCAAGCCCCTGTCTGGACCTTGCCTGGCTCTCCCTCTGCTGCATGTGGGCCTGTGAGAGTCACCTCATTTGCACTCTGTCCACCCCCCTCCCTTCTACCAGCAACTTACTCCAGGGTCTTTTGTTTCATAAAGTCTCCACCAACAGAAAATTGAGAAAGTCAATCCATCAAGTTATTTGGCCAGTATTAGTCATTGGTTGAATTCAAAGTCTCAAGCCCATCTAATCCAAATTGAGAGAACTGACCTTTTCTGAAGCTTTTAGCTTTTAGTATGTTTTATATATGCAAAATGGACAAAGTCCATGGCTTTGACTTGACCTGTTCCTAGATCTTGATGTCCTGATAGAGCATCCTTCTCATCTAATCCTGAGTTCCCCCCCACCCCAAACCCAGAAACGTCTTTCCTCCCTGAGATTTTCAACCTGGGGTCTCTCCTGTGGTCTGCCTTTTGGTGGTAAAGTCTTCACCTTTCCTTTGTGCAGAAATTGGTCACTAGCTGGTCATTAGGATTCAGCAGACGATGTATTCTTACATGCCACCTCTTAATGAGAGAATGAAAAGGCTCCGTGAGTGAAGAGTTATGGTGTGGTCACGTAATGGGCTCCCTTTAAGCCTTGAAAATAAATAAAGTGAATAAGTTACATTCTGCAATTCATCACCTTTCATATGTAGCAATAATACAACAATACAATAATTACTTTGGCTTTCAATGTTAAATTATGTGAATCATTGAATTCAATTCAGGTAATGAACCAGTAACACAAACCTGAACTGCCTTGCACTGTTTCTTCATTTCCTTCCTGCCCCAGATGAGAGCATAATTTCTCCCTTGCGTGAATTACTTGTACTGGTGGTGGTACAAGCAGATGAAGACATCCAGATTCCGCTGTAGGAATTTAATCTGCCTGTGCTAATAATCTAGCGTCATGTTTTTATCCAAAGAGGCATTTAGCCATTTAAACACACCTGGGAAGGCTATAAGGAAGATGTGAAAGTGTCCGGAAGCTCAAAATTATAGCAGAGGCACAGACTGTTTCTAAATCTTGTCTTATTCACAGATAGCCACAGAGTTTATTTCCATGGATCACTCTTCTGTAGATCCAGAGCGTGGAGCACCACTGCCCTTGTGAATCGTCAGCACCGTGTGTGCATTAGCTACCCCGGCGAGACAGGAGGGCAGCGCTGCTCCGTGGTGGGGGAGATCTTGGCAGGTGCAAAGGACTTAAAAATGAATAGACTGTCCTGCAAACGTGGGCTCGCCGGCTAAACCCAGTGAAACACAGCACTGCTGTGGCACCAGAGAGACTGATGAGTGGCCAGGTGTGTGTGTGTGTGCATGTGTGTGTGTGTGCAAACATCATATGGTAAGTGTTTAATCTTTTCACCAACCCACGAGGTACCTGCTTCTCTCTACTCTCTCCACTGAGGAAGCTAAAGGAACTGAGCTTCCCACGTCCTGCCGATAGCACTTCTGGGGCTCTGGGTGGGGTGGCATCCTGCCCCTTGTGGAGCCAGCCAGGGTCTGGGTCCCATAATCCCTGAGCAGCCGACATGCAGCTGAGGCAAAGGAAATCAGGAAGAAATTTACTTGGGAATAACGTTCAAACCTACAATATTGTGTTGTTGGATCTTTCTGAGGTTTCCCACTTCAAGGTTGACCTGAGGCTCGTGATTCTTGATTCAGACATTTGAAAACCTCTAGACTCAATGAAAAAGCATGTTAATTGCAAAATCAGTGAGCAAAGTACACAAAAGCAGCTTCAGGCTTGGTGGTAGGAAGATGGCCTTCCCGGGACCCAGAGAGAGGAAGCCAGCTCTGACCCGGGGAAGCACTTGGGAGAAAAGATTTCTGTCTGCTCACGTTCTGTGAATTCGCTTTCCATGCTAGTATTCTCCAGCATCCACTGGCACCCTCCGCAGACATCTGCCAGGACCATGACAGGCTTCTCCGAAGTCTCCAGCTTAGAGACACGTGTGTTTCTCAGGGGTTCACAGGCAGCCCTGAGAGCAAAAATTTATAGAGTTGTTTTTAAAGAATCATTGATGGTGTAATTAAAAACAAAAACACTAAGTCCTTAAAAACGACTTAGATGAATAAATGAGTGAATAAATAATTAAAACATTGGACACCACTAGTATGTATGAGGAATGAATTAATTTCAAAATGTGGAAAAATTACAGTGGCTTCTCATCAGCAGTATTAGTCTATTTTGGATAGATAAATCACTCTGGGAGGGCTTTCTATCTATTCTAAGTGGTACCGTGCAAAATTAGTTTCTCTAGGATATGCGTTTATTAGCTTTTTGGATATAAATGGCTATACCACTAAAATATAAGAAAAATCCCAAATGAGCGCCCTTTCCCTGTTCCCCCTGGATGGGAGATCTAGTCATCCCTGACGGCCGCTGGAAGGTGAAGGATGGCATGGTGGCGACCCGGCCCGGTGCGTTGAGTACCTTTCCTTAATAAACGATGACCACAGTCCTATGGCAATAACCCAACTTGATAACGCGTCTACTCAGATGTCCCACTTGAAGCATATGAAAATGATTTCTTATATTCACCTTGGGAATCTAGGATGTTAGAAGCCAACAGATACCCCCCTCCCATATAAGATACATAGCGATAAATTCAGGGAAAGAGAATCCAAATTGGCTTCAAGAGCTCTTTCATGTGTTACAAATCAAGACTGGCCTACCATGATTTTGTTGGCATTGTTGTAGCTTCATTCATTCATCTAAGAAATGCTTATTGCTCACCTCCAGTGTTCCAGGCACCGTGCTAGACGCTGGTTATGAGCAGGGCGGGAGCTAGAAGCAGTCCCTCCTCTCTAGGAACTCGTGCTGTGTTGGAGGAGGCCAGGGGAGGCATCCCACAGGACAGCCTGTCTACCTACAAGGACCCCGTCCTGCATGCATGAGAAAACAGAGCATGGTAGATTTCTCAATTTTTTTCTTGAAAATCACAAACTAATGTGACCTACCAGTGGGTTATAGTCCGTAGTTTCTGAGAGGCAGTGTTGAGGACGGTAGAGCATCTGCGTACCACTGGTACCTCAGTAGTCAGCCACCAGAGCAGCCCCTCACGACTCCAGCAGGGTACCTTCCATCTGATGGCCTTGTGAGACTGGCTGTCGCCAAGTGTGACTTAAATGAACTTTATTCTAATTTGAACTCCTACTCTGTCTACCCCAGAGTTTCTGCACAAACCTTAATCAGACACGTATGTTCTTCTCTGGGAACATGCAATGGGGAGATGAGACGTGGCCGGCCGTGGTGAGGGCTCAGTGGTGTGTGCTGTATGAATAAACTGATAAATAGCACAGGGTGAAGAGCGGTGTGTTTTATAAGGCAGGTCCGCGTAGGTGTTACAAGGGTTCAGCAAGACTATGAGTAACTCTTCTAAAGATCATGGAAGACCTTGTGGAGGGAGGAAGTGGCCTTTGAGCTGGGCTTTGAAATAAGGCTGTGGTTGTGCCATCTGGAAATTCAGTCTCATGACTTCCGAGTGAACGAGTCATCGAAATGACAGATAAGTGTGAGGAGACTACTGGGGGTTCTCTGGTATGATGGAGCTCTCACACAGACCCAGGTTCGAATCCCAGCTCTCTAATACCGCTACCACGGGACTTCAGAAATTATTAAGTAAGATGATGCATGTAAAACGTGTGATTATAAAGCTACCCTAAAATCACATCTATTATTATTCGTCAGTAAAGCCCTTCATAGGTTGAAAGTTTACAAATAAATTCGGAGTCTGTTTGGAGGTTTGCAATGGATCAATTGATGTCCTAGCTTCCCAGATCCAGTGACAGTTTACATGAAAACGCACACGTCAAACAATCTGACTGGAAACAAACTGCAGAACTGTTTTTTCCCCAAATAATCAATAACTTTTCAAAGATCGTAAAGTCCACGCTCTCCATGAAGGCGGGTGCGGACATGACCCTCTAAGGCTGCTGTCCAGGCCCTCAGTGTATTTACCGTTTCCTCGGAGAAGGTATCAGCAAGCCCGGCACAGCCTCTTCCCTCTGTGTTTCTTTTTTGTTCTGTAACAAGAAGGGATGGGTGGAGCAAGCCCATGCGGGCCCCGTGATGCTTGTTTTTAGCCCAGTGTCATCGCCACCTGTCAGCAGCTGTCTTGGTGCTCCGCCGTGCCGTCAGCGCCAGCCCTGGGTTCCATCCACCCCTGGCCCAGTGGACAGACAAAGGCCGAAGGTGACCCAGGATCACTTCTGAACCACTCAGTTCTTGGCACACAAGCCCAGCTGGAGGATATGTCTGTCCTCCGTGACAAATGGAAATTAGGTCCATTATTGCCCCTCCCCCTACCTTCCTAGAATATCTGACTCCTCCATGTGAGAAGACAGACTTATGGCTCACTTACTGACTTTCATATTTCTGAGAGCATTGAAAACATTTATAGAGCAGCAGTCTTCCTTTTCATAGGAAACAAAAGTCTTCTGAAAGGCTGTCTGCTTTCCCGTGTGATCAGTGGAATACAGAAACGGCGTGACCAGAGTGAAGGCTGCCCTTGGCCAGCCGGCTGGCGGTGGGGAGGGGAGCCTGCGTTTGGAACTCCCAGAGCACCCTCCAGTGGCCGCGCCGAGCTCCAGCTGCTGTGGGTGTGCTCAGAACCAGCGCTTGCAGGAGGTGTTTTGCTCTGCTTTGCTCTGGCTTTGCTGTTGTTTGCTTTGTTGCTCTTGTTTTTGGAGTTGCTTGAGTTCTCAGAGGGTTGTCAGGTAGAGCGCTTGCGTGAGCAGGATCCGCTCGGTCTGCACGGGTAGCTGTGCTGTCACGGGGCTGCCGGCGTGGTGGGCGGGAGGAGAAGCAGCAAGAGAGGAGAACAAGAGGGAGATGTGTGAGGGGACAGGAATGCACGTGCCTGATTTTCTTGTGCTGTTTTTTGTTGCCTGGCTCATGACAAAGAACAACATAGAGGGTCTGAGCAACCAAAATCACCTGCAAGATAAGGGAACACACTTTGCGAGTCGGTTTTCCTTGCTTGCTTTTCCCCAAACCAAGTTCCGTGTGAGATCATCTGAAACACAGACTACGCATGTCTAATCTGCTTGATGGCTGGCCCCTGCCTCTGATAAACAGCTGATAAATGCGGAGTGGGATTCCTGTTCAACCAACTTTCCTTCACGTTTAGCCAACTCGACAGGCTGGGTTAAGAATCGAAGGCCCTAAACACGCATCAGGTTGCATCGCCTCTCCCATGTGCAATTCCAGCAGGAAGCTTTGTTTTGTGAAATAATAAAACCATATATGTGTGCTGAAAATAAGCTTCTTCCCAGATATTCTGAGTGTGAAATTCTATATATGTTCATTGGGGCTGGAATGTTCTTCCTGTTATTTTGATCCTTACTCCGATTTCGAGTGCCCTGAACGCACGCTCGGCCTGCGAACTGCACAACCCGGCTGCTCTCTGCTGCAGCTCGGTGGCAGAGGATTCAAGGCCATCATCTTGCGGTTCACAGCAGCCTTGGTGGAGTGTCTTCCACGCTGGCTCTTCTGACGCCAAGTCCAAGTTTGCTTCTTAGGAGCCTCTTTGGGGCAGTGGGGTTGCACGTTTCAAAGAACAAAGTGCTGATGAAACAAGAGTTTTATTTTTAAATAAATCTGGTCAAGCAGTGACTCTCCCCTCTCCTGTCCCTTCTCTCCTCCCTGCCCCCTCCTGTTTCAGACCCATTCTTCTCCGTGGCTTCATCAAGTCTGGACAGAGAACATCTCACAAAAATTGTTCTCTTCTCTTGACAGAAATGAGACCTTCAAGCACTGAAAAAAGTTTTCCTCCATGTCTGCTCGTTGAAGGATTGTGCAAACATCAACAAGAAGCCTAAATACAGAGATGTTTTCCCCTAGAATTGTAGACAATAGCAAATGGGAATCAGGGGGAACACTTAATGATTTGCTTTTTAGATTATTAACTGCAAGCAGCCATAATGTTTTCTAGAGCTTAGGTGCACATGCAAAGTTTTGGGCTTTCCCCTTATATGACAATCTGTTCGAACCTCTCCGGAGCCCTGTGTTGTAGGTGAAGCTGACAGGATCAGCCCCTTTTAACATCCTCACTTTGCAGATGAGAAAACTGGTGCTTTCTGACTCCTCCCAGGGCACAGAGCCAGCGGGTGGAGGAAGCAGGAGTCCGGCCAGGTCCCCTAGGAGTGCTTCTGGCTGCGCGATAGTTCCCGACTGGAAGAGGCGAAACCAGGAGGGTTTCCGTCTGGGATGGGGAGGATTCAGGTTTTAGTTCTACGGCTCCACTCCGTGCTCGCGGGGCTCTGGGTTTGCATCGCTGCAAACATTTGTGCTTTCTTGTCATGGTCCCTGAGAGGCTGTGGCATGTTTGCGCATCAAATCCTCACACAACTGTGTTCAAAGACATGACACGGGCGGAGGTGATGCTGGAGGAGGAAGGGAGTCTCTCCTCTTACCACTCTTGTTTACCAGGGAGGAAGAAAATCTTTACTGTGGTCCCCCAGAAAACGTTTTTCTCCTTCTCAATCAAGCAGACACCCTTAACTTGCGGATAGGCATTCTACATCGGCAGGTAAACAAAGGAGAAAAGATACCGACGCAGCATTTGGGCGGCCAAGGGGAGGTTGCTTCATTGAGAACCATGGTCGCAGGAAAGTTCTACATAGTGTCCTCTGGAAAACGACGACAGAAACGTTGGTCTCCTCCAAAGCACTAATTCAATGAGCACCGCCCAGCTTTTGCCCATGGTGGTTGCTAAGTGGAGCAGCCATAGGAGGTGCCTTTGTAGCGCTCCTCCGTCACGCTGTGGAAGTTAGACCTGGCCAGCACCATGGAGGGACAGGACACGATGATGTTCTCTGTGCGCTAAAAGTCGCAGAATCTGGGACTGGGTGAGGGCTGGTCACCTGGGGGACCTCTCCAGCTTCCTTCTCGAGGAAGATTTTTGAACGAACTAGAATTGCATTAAACTTCGTGATAATTTTCTTCCTCGGACATCAGTGACATCAGTGGGAGATGGGAGAGTCTGTGGGTCACTTGTTTTGACTCCCTCCTGAGAGCTGTGCCAATTGGGTCACGAAATTGCCATCTTCCACCGCAATGCAGAGTAGAAACCTAGAGCTGGGTGTGGCTTAACCATTGAGATGCTGTCTGCTTTGGAGATGCCATACTTTTGAGTGACTGTTTTTCATCATATGGATAAATGCAAGCAGGCTGCCTTCCCAGGAAATCAGTAGCTACCGGTGAAGTTCTGAAAGCCTGAAGTTCTTTGATTGGGGGACTTAATAAAATGCAGATGTAATCAGTGGGTGTGTGTTGGGCCAGGTCCTATTCTGGGTTTTCCACTGCAGTGCCCATCGGAGTAGAAGTATCCCACCTGAGGGCTGGCGGTATAGTTGCGTAACTTATTTTAAGTCTCATATTCTGTCTTCGAATACTCATGAATTCTGTATTGTATCTTATAGTGTATTTGGATTTGATAATTTTATGTTATTTGAGCAAATTGCCTACTCAGGAAAGATACTGAATCTTGGAGGTTGGAATATCTCAGTTGGAGTTCACTGAGACCACACTCCACCATGTACATCTCATTTCCAGTTGAACTCGAGGTTGTGGATGGGACCAGAGCCGTGAGAGGGAGAAATAGAGACAGGAATTCTGAAAGGCTGATGTAAATATAGCACTAAACTGTTTCTTCTTTTACCCCAAGATGGCTAAGAAATCCTTCAAAGTCCTTTGAAAGCATTGATTTATCCAACTTTTCCTGTGAAGACTGAGATGGTTCTGTATAAGTGATGCAACTGGGATATTGCTGGGTTGTAAAGAAACACAGTGGTGGTGATTCCATGTAGCTAGTGGGCGCAATGCTGAGGACTGAGGCAGAGGACCCTTCGGTGACTCAAAGCACAATCCAGGGAACGAACAGGAAATACCTCATCCTGCTGCAGTGGAGAGTCGATTTTGTTTTCCCTGTGAATAAAGAAAAACGCTGTTCACCATTGCAGGCTTATGTGGCTAATGGATTTATTTAGCCAACAGCAAGTGCTGTTTACCTCTCAAGCAAAATGTAAGTAATTGTTAGGAGAATTACTTTTTTTTTTTTTTGAGTTCCAAATTACTATGATTTGAAATGCAATTAGCAGTACAGACAAACCTATTTTTCCCCTTTATGAGAAGGAAATTGTTCAGAAATGGGTACGGTGGAGCTGATAGAGTCACAGTCCACAGTGAATTGAATTACCCCCAAGAAGCAAATGCTTGGCTTCGTTTCAGTTTTATTGCTCCTAATATAATTTGTTTCCATTAACGAGAACTCACTGCTTCTCATATGTGACATGCTCCCATGGCATGGGAGAGGGGTCAGGGGAGAGGGTCTCCGCAATGCAGGGTTTTGCATTGCTGTATCTTGTGTTTGCTCAGGAGGACGTGAAGATTCCGAGCGTTCAGATTCGACCCGGAGTATTTCTTTTTCAAGGTTAGGTCTCATGCTCCACATGTAAGACCTATTGTTTGTACGCTGATATTTACCTACAGAGACTGAACATGCACATGTGTTCCAGGTAATGCGTTAAAATTCAAGAAAAACTACTGGGGCACCTAAAATAGCATCAGCCCAGTTTTAAATTTGAAGGTATGTTCTATGGAAATTTGGAGGAAACCTTAAGTGATGGTGAAAAAAATGAATTTTGTAAAGAACATGATTTTAACGTGCTTTAAAGGAGTAGATTCAAGAAAATTAAGTTCATAAAAATCAGTTGTAAACTTAAATGTTTATTAACTTCATTGATTTTTAATTAAGTGCAGGCTTTTTAATTGCATTAAAAAAGCGATGAGTACAAACCAGAGGCAATGAGGATTTTTTTTTTTAAATGAAATCAATTTTTAAGAGTAAAGCTTTTTTTTTCCTCCCTTGCAATTCTGCCAAATTGCATGTTCTGGCAAGATGGGAAAGGCTCTCTGCTAAGGTACAGAAGCAGAGTGCCTCTGAGATCAGCCCCCGCTCTGGTGGTATCTTAGCTTTGACCGTATCTTTGCTTCTGACTTGACATCGGCTTTTGGCTCCTACTTTCTTCCTGAGGTGAGCCTCAACACCAGTTCAGGGGTGAAGCAGCATCTGAAAATGTCCTGCAAAGACCAACTGTCCCGCGTTCTATTTTGACTTTGAATAAAGCCTTAGCGAAGATAACCTCCATTTAAATGAGGCAGGGGGCTTCTTTTACATTCTTGAAAAATCCTCGCCCTTCAAAGAATCCTTGTTAAATACTTTAAATGTGTAAGCCGTTTCCGGAGACTAAGCAAACATGTGGGAAACTCTCAGGTCACCTTGGGGTAGAGACTCGCTCTCGGGCGTTACTCTAGTGCAGTGGTTCTCAGACCCGAGTGTGCATCGGGCTCTCCTACAAGGCGTGTCAGGTACAGACGGCCTGGCCCCGCCCTGGGTTCCTAGTCAGTGGATCTGGGATGTGGCCCAAGAACCTGCATTTCTGACAGGTGCCTCCAACATGCTTATGCTGCTGGTCCAGAAGCAACTCTCTGTAGGTCACGGTGGTGGCGGATTGTCGTGCCCCTGCAGTGAAAACCTGGGCTTTGTTAGCAACACATTTGTGACCTAGTGGTTTCACCAGCTATTTCTACTAAAACTGGCATGCTATGAATGTACCAAAATGAGCACGAAATTGAGGAAACTGCATCTATTCACAAAAGAAAGCATTACCAACCTGCTCATGGACAGCAGCAGCCTTGCTTCACTTTGAGGAGCGCTGACTGTAATCTATATGACAGCAAGTTTTAGTTCATGATCTCATCCTTAGAACATGGCATGACAACGGGCACATCATAGGATTCAGATACTCAGATATTTACGGAATATCTAGGGCTAAGTGGGGCGTGCTCTTATATGGTGGATCACATGCCCTTGGCCACAGTCAGTCACATGGTCAAGCTCAAGGTCAGTGGGGCAGGTTAGGGTACTTCTCAGCAGGGGGATGGGGGAGTGAATATTTGCTGAACAGCATTACAGCATGTCACAGTTTTGAACTTGGAAATAGCAGCTCACCTCGAAGATGAATCTTCGGGACTTAGAAATTCGTAGCTTGGAAGCACAGTCAAGTGTTGGGCGTGGGAGAGGCGGCCGCTGCTCAGACCGCCCCTGCGCATCTGAGAGGCTGGGCTGTCTTCCCAGAGCTCGCGCCCGGCCCCGTAGCCAGCGCCACGGCCAGCGCGTGCTTGTTCTCTTTCGCTCAGCCTTTGGTTGTTGCTAAATGTTTTTCACTGGCGCTATTCCAAACAGCACCTTAACTCAAGGAAATCGCCGTAACTCCGGCAATTTCTGATATGGGGTAAGACGGTGAGGGAAATTATTTTTTAAGAGACTTTTGCAAATTCAACTAAGCGGATGTCCAGGAGGCGGTTTGGTTTATGCTTCTCCCACCCTGGCCTGCCTCTCTAAGGCATCTCCTCGTCTCGGTTTGCCTTGTAAAGGGAGTCCCCTTCCTCCTTCCTCCTTGTGTCCCGCAGCCCTGGCGTTGCTGGCGGAAGAGATACAGGATACACTGGGACCTGTGGCACTTGGACCTGGAACTCAGCGTGCTGAGCTTGACTTCCTCTCTTTGGCTGTTTCGGGCAGACCAGCCTCCCTTTCCAGGGTGAATTACGTCAGGCTCACACTTAATCTTCCCCAAATCACCTTCCGTTCTTTGTATAACAATTGCAGTCATTCTTAGTGGAGTCAGGCTTTCCATTTGCTGTAACTGTTTACGTTGGCCTGCAGGTGAGTGACAATTTACCTGGGGGGATTTGATGCATTGGCATCAGCTGCTTTTCCTAGTGTCTAGAAAAGACCCTGCACTCGATGGACCCTATTTCTGTCTATCCCCTGTTTATTCCGCTGTTGCTTTCCAGTCGAAGCCTGACAGTCCCTCTGTGCAGCGTGATGCACAGGCCCCCAAGGATGGCCTGAGCCCTCTGCTGTTGCCCTTGCATGCATAGACCCTATAGTGGACCACACTTCAACCAGAATTTTCTCCTTTCGGAGGCTTGCCAGTGGTCACCAGAGAGAACAGATAAAAGCTGTCTTTTTCCAGAATAGAGCCGTTGCCTCTGTCGGTTAAAAAATAAAGCTCTGAAGTGCAGAGGCTTATTAATGTCACTTTAACATTAAAGGGAAACATATTTAACTTAATTCACCGGCCCCTAGGAAGTGCGTGGTTTGAAAGGGCAAGGCGCTCCAGGGGCATTTCAGAGCAGAAGTCATATCCCTTTTAATCTAATGAAGCTTGTCTGTGAACTAAGACGTCTCAGAGAACGCCGCGCTTGCGTTCAAATGATCACCAGGGACAGACAGACGGCAGGCTGTTTTCTAACTCCGTGCTCTCCAAATCCCAAGAGCCTTGGAAAGCACCGGGGAAGCTATGGTTGTGTGATCAGAAAATGTGACCAAACCAGAAGCTTGTGCCTCTTGTCGGGTGAGAAGTGATTATCTGGGTAATTTCTGGGGCAACGTTGGTAGTAAAAAGTACAGTTTGGTAAATACTCAGAGAGCAGCAAGGAACTTTTAGAGAAAAAATAAATTTATAGCCTACTGACGCTGATCGGGAGAAGGGACAAGAAGGAAAGACAAGAAAGCAGAAGTGGAGAAAGGAAGATGATGGAGAAAAGGAGCAGATTTTGGCGAAAGGCAGGTGGGAGGGCGGAGAGTGAAGGGGAGAGTCCCGAGGCTGGGACCACCCTCCTCGGGGCCAAGGAGGAAACCCTGGACCAGGCTGGCCCCAGCCACTTGGCCGGATCAATGTCTGTTTAGCTCACTTTGCAACGAACTTGAACTCTTGTGCCGATTAACCACTTGCGTTCGTGTGCGTGACGCTAGCGAAGGTAGTGTGTGCGTTTTGAACCGTGGGCAGAGTCCAGGCGGTTACACAGTGGCGGTGCTGACATGCACAGCAAGGTACTAGTGGGAGATTAAAACTTAACTGGATGGATTTTAGAGAAAGCCTTTTTATTGGGTTAAAATAAATGTTTCCTTTAAAACATATTTAACTGTCAAGTTGAAAAGCCCAAAATTATCTCATACTTTAACTTACTGGTTTTCAAAAGCCTGGAAGAGCAGTGATTTTGTGTGTGTGCTGGGTATCTCCCATCTGAAAGTTTGTGAAGGGGACACATTACGCAGCTCCTAGTTCAGAGTCATTTTACAAAACACAAACACAAAAACAAAAAACAAAACCTTTTTTTAGAGATAGAGATACAGATTTCCAGAATGGAGAATATGCTTTTTATTTATATATTTAGCAGTATATTTTCTCTAGCTACCCAAATATTTTATTTCTCCCCGTTTATATCAGTTCAAGGTGATAATGTCTAAAAGATACTGGTGTCCAGCGTTTCAGGGAAGACATTCCTTTGCAGTATGCTGTTGGCCATTTCATTTCTCCAAATATTAGTGTTTGGAAAAGAATAAAAATCTTAAATGTGGTTCTGCCCTTCTTCCCCAGTGCCCAGAGGAAGAGGAAGTAGACTCCAGGATACAATTCTCTCAGAAACAATAAAACCTCTTGGCTAATAAAAATCATGCTTAGGCTGCTAAACGCGATAGTCTTTTGGTGTTCTCACAATGCTTAGCTTGCATGCAGACCAAAAAGGTCTGTTTGCTGTCGTTTGTAAATGACGAGCCAGCATATTTTGCAGCGTCTGCCTAATTCCGATGACTTACCATATTTGTTTTATAAATTGGTTTTAGGGAAACTAAACACACCCTCACACCTTAACAAACAGGGAAGACGTAATCACGTGAAACTAGATAGAAAAATGGGTCAGTGGGCATTTGGTTTTAAGCAGTATTGAGGAATTAAAATCTTGACATGAAATAGTCCACAAAGTATTTTCAAAAATGTTTTCCCATATTTGCCTTATACATAAGAATGAAAATCTGTTTCACCATAGTGACTTGTATATATAATCCACGACGTCCAAGGACGCGTTGCGAAGAGGGAAATACGCACACGTTTCCCTCTGAACGCCACAACCATACTGAAATGTCCGTCGGGCAGTTTTGCTACTCTTCAGAATATCTTTTTCCTTATGTTTTTCTGCGTGGGATGCTAAAAAGGTCATTAGCAGCAAGGACTGAATTAATTACACGTCATAGGCATAGCATGCCATAGCTTGCCATTCTCTAAAATTGCACCACTGGGCTCACGCTGAAATATTAACCAGTTTACTCTGCTGCGTGTGGGACTGCAGAGTCCTTGAGTCTCCAAAGATAACAGTTTGTGTCCCAATGTTTAAGGCAAAGTTGGGTGTGTGAGTGCACAGGCACACATGGACATACACACAAAGTCTAGGACATTCTTTACGTTTCCAGGAACATTGTGTGCAGGGTGCAAGAAGAAAGTAGCCAAAATGCTTTGTGGATCGGTGGAGGGGCGCTCAGTCTAGGCTGGCCCTGAGGAGCTCCCCCCCACCCAGCTGGTCTACACTCCTCCTCCAATGCCTGCCTTGCCCGCCTGCCCGCCTGCCTGCCTGCCCTCCCTCCCTTTCTCCTGCTGAAATTTTAGGTTTGCTTCTCTCGGCACCGATTTTTACCTCAACTCTTTCCCCTATTGTTCGTGAGTTTCATAGTTTTTTTAATTTTATGAATGATTTGAAATAGAAATCGCTGATCTATTTTCTGAATAATTAGCGTTTTTAAACTTTGACCAAATCATAATTTGCGTGCCTACAAACTCCCTTGTGAATATAATTTTTTCAAGTGAGGGCACGTGCCTTCCTGATCCCACAATAGTATTCAGTCTGCTATTGAATCAAAGATTCCATCTGTGATTGGGTCTATGACTGTTAATATGCACACCTCTGTGAAGCATTGCATACGACAGGTAAACTATTCTGTGTGTTGTATAAAACGTGTCAGTACAAGATATATGTATTCTTTTAGTCGGTGCAAAATCATACGTGCATATTCCACGCATAGGTGCACAGATGCTGCGTAAGAGCGACCCTAGCGGAATCTGTATTCGGTGCAACGTCAGGGTCTCGGTCCCGCAGCGAACAGCACCGGCCTTTGTTTGCAGCCTCGTTGTGAAAGTTGGCTTCCTCGGCTCAAAAGCACAGCTGGGTAGGGGAGTGGGATGAGAACAAGGTTTCCTATTTATCTAAATGGAGTGACCTTTGAGGTTGAGTTTTAGGGCTCTTACGATTGTCCTCAAAGGAAAGTGGGCAGAGGCCGCGCTCCCCACCCAGCCCGGCCGTGCGGCGCGCCCGGCAGCCAGTGCAACCCTGGTTTTACCTGGGTCTGTAGCTGCTGTAAAGGAAAAGTGTGTGCAGACGACTTTCACGATGACTTACGTTTTTTATAGTAGAAATAAGCAGAGGGTGAGTGTGGTGTAGACTTTGATTCAAACTGAGAACTGCCCACTGGCCTGAGAGCCTGGGCACGGAGGAGTGTGGAAGGGACTGAATGGTGCTTCTTCCCGGGAGACCTCACCAGCCTCCACCTCTCCCTCCAGGTACGGAGGCAGAGGGAGGCCGAGATTTCCGGACCCGGAGGGCCTGTCTCTGCTTTCTGGGCTTGGGGCAGTGGCGAGCCCAGCGGTTCGGCCCAGGATGGGATGGATCCACCCGGCCCGGCCTGGAAGGGCTGGGGAGAGGCAGGACGGGGCTGCATAGGGGGCGAGAAGCGGAGGACGAGCGCCCAGCCCTCCGGAGAGGCCGCGACAAGCGTCGGAGGACCCAGGCCAGCAGGGAGGACGGGACACCGGAGGCGGCTCTCACGCACCGCCGCGGGTCTCCGCACAGCGGCGCTGGAGCACGTCTGACTGCAGCAGAGCCAGGCTCCGCCACCGCGCACGGCGCTGGGGCCCTGTCGCCCCTGCGTCCTCCGGGCGAGGGGTCGGGGGAGGCGGCTCAGCTCCGGGAAAGTTGCTGGCGTCCGGAGGCTTCAGCCGGGCTGTATTTAATGGACACAGGCACGGGGCCTGCGATGCACACGAGCAGGGTGGGATGCGCGGGGAGGCTCCCAGGCCTGCCCCGCCCGCCTGATGGCCTTGCCCCTCCCTCACGGGAGCGGTGTGGGGACAAGCGTGCTCCTGGTAGGACGGAGGGCTCACCTGCGACCGGCGTCCCCTGGGCCCTGCCCTCCAAGCCTTTCTTGGTGCTCACTCGCCCCCCATGCGCACCCCCAGGCCCTCGGGGGTATTTGCTGTCGTTGTTTCAAGTTAGGCAAGAAAAGCTGATAGAAAAACCCGAGGGAGCCCCTCAGAGGGGCGCCACGGGGCTTGTGCGCCGTCTGCCCTGACCTGGCCACCCCTGTCCCATTCACATCTCCGGGCACCTTGGGGCGCGACCTTCCGCAGGGCTGGGGCGCCGGTGGCTCCCCCAGCGCGCACCCACCCCTCGCCCCCGCACCCATCCCGCACACAGCACCGGCGTTGCCCCAGCCTCCGCCCCTGCACACCCTTCGCGCGCCCCCGCCCCCTTTTTTCGGGCCCTCCCTGACCCCTCCCCACGCCCCCTCCGCTCTGGACGCATGCACCCTCCGAGCCGCCAGCCGGGCCACCCAGGCGCCGGCACCCCGGAGAGGAGAGGGTTGGGGGCGGGGCAGGAGCCGCCAGGGCCGGGGGCGGGGGAGAGAGATTCGCTCTGAACGTTCGCTGGTCTCTAGGTGGTGCCAAATTCCGGGGCCTAGGCATTTACCTCCCTTTATGTTTTTTGGGTTTTTCCTTGCTTCGGTCTCTGATCAGGCCATACGTGGCTGTGGCAAGGAGTTACAAAATAAATAAATAAAATAAAATAAAACCGAAAAGGGAGAAAACACACCCAGACCCTTGGCTTCTCCGAGCCGCCGGGGGAGGGGGCGGAGGAGCAGAGCCAGGCAGAGTCGCCCAGCGGCGACTCGAGAGTGGCGCGCGGGAGGAGCGGCCGCCGCCTGGCTTGCCTGTCCTCTGTTGCTTGTTCCCATCGCCTTTTGTTTTCTTTTTTCTTTCTCGTTTTATTTCCTGGAGGGGGCGGGGAGCGGGAACCCGAGAGATAGAAAGAGAGAGAGGGGAGAGGACAAAATATTAAAAAGCCCAAAGACACCGCAGGAGCCCGCGCGGCGCCCGATGGCTTCGCTGTACCAGAGGTTCACCGGCAAGATCAACACCTCGCGGTCCTTCCCGGCGCCCCCGGAGGCCAGCCGCCTCCTGGGTGGCCAGGGGCCCGAGGAGGACGGCGGCGCCGGGGCGAAGCCCCTCGGCCCGCAGGCGCAGGCGGCGGCGCCCCGGGAGCGCAGCGGCGGCGCGGGTGGCCGGCCCCGGTTCCAGTACCAGGCGCGGAGCGACTGTGACGAGGAGGACGTAAGAGCATCTTGGTGGGTGGGGGGCGGCGCGGGGGCTTGGGGCGAGCGCCCGGGCAAGACGCGTTGGCCCAGGGGACCCCCGGCGGTCCGCGGTCGCCCGCCCCCTCCCCCACCACTCCCGAGCGCCCGCAGACGCTCCGCGGCTCCGGATCTCGGTCACCGCCAGACCGGTCCCTGCAGCCGGCGGCGGCCGGGAGTTGGTGGCTGGGCGAGCAGGGTTTTGGTGCCGCGCCTGCTGTGATTCGGATCTGCTGGGGTTCACTGGATGCGCGGATGTCTGCTTTTAAGCGCATGCTGCCATGGATCCTAGGGAGGGAATTAGCTCTGTCTCTGTTTACGAGTTGAATCTGCCTGTTCTCCCCCCAACTGCTTTAAGACTCAGGGAAGATAAAGTCTGAGGCTGTTTCTGCCCTTCCACCTGTGCCTGGAATCTGTCCACTGCGCCTCCCCTCGCCTCCCCCGCTCTGTCCCTGGACTCAAATGCTTCTGCTTCCTCTTCTCACTGCTCCCAGACACTTTTCCTCCCCCAGTGGCGGTGGTGCTGATTCTCTTTTACGAAAAAATACCAAAGTAAAAGCATCTGAGCCCAGCCCCAGCCTCCTGTCCCAGGGTCCAGCGCAATTTTGCTGATCCTGGCCTTGGACTGGCGACTCTGCCTTAGACTATGGTAGGAGAAAACTTCTCCGAGAGCACGGTCCCGGTTCCCCACTCTTCCGGGCTGGTAGCCTGGGTTCCAAGGGTGGGATTTGCACATCGCCCTGGTAACCGGTGACTGGTGCAGGCATCTGCAGGGCCCCTAGGAGGGATGAGTTTCACCACCTCTCATGCATCCCTTGCAGATGTGGAGGGCTGGTAGGACTGTCAAGAGAGGAAACTGCCCTGTATCTTTGAGACCTTCCCAGACAAGCAGGTCTGATACAGCCGGTAGACACAGGCAGGCGTGCTGGGTTGTAGAAACCTCCGTGTGAACCTTTTGGTGGTTTCCCGCCCGCATTTTTTAAGCCGAGTTGTGGATTCCCACTCAGATGGTCCACCCGGACATACCCAGGGGCAGTGCATTTCCCTGCAGCAGCACAGGGGGGTCCTGGTCATTAAACACGTGCTGCCTTGGGTCACGCTGTCCCACTGTCGGGTATTTCTTGTCTTTACTGCAAGCGTGGTGTGGGGTGTGGAGCTTGAGCGCGTTCGCAGGGACAGTCCTTAATTGCCAGATATTGCAAAATCAGCATGAGTTTTGTTGTTGTTGCTGGTAGTTTTCGTTTTGTGTTATGAATGGAGGATCTAGTGGAGATGACAGAAGTCTGTGGGAGATGAGGTTTGCACGTACACAGGCACACAAACACACACCCCTTACAACCCTCCACAGATCGCACATGAGGTTTTCTTGTTTCCTCTTGCACCAGCTAAGTCCCCTGGTTAAAGAGATACCAAAGGGAGGTCCCTGGCTTTGGTGGGCTACGTCCTGAGGGAAGTGAACAGATTACTCAGTCCGCTGGTTCAAGGCACTGGGGGGTTTTGGGAGGGTGAAGAATTCTGGAGGATTAAACTACTGAGTCCTGAGGAAGACAATTAAGCCACAATACAGACAGAAAAGATGTCCTTTTTGCCTCAGATCTGACTAAAGCTGTTGACGTGTGTGGATGTTTGGAGAGCAGCGTGCACTTTCCTCTCTCCGGGCTGTAGGTGTCGCTAGGAGAAAAGAAAGGCAAGAGCGTCATAATTGTTTTTCAGATCATCTTTGCCTGTTTTTAAAAAAAATCTGGGAGTATGTATTTCCTTCTCTTCATTTCAACATACATATAGAACTCTTGCTCAGACAAACAGAAGTGTCGTGCTGAGGAACAAACCAGGGATGTAACGTGAGCAAATTATTTCTTTTGATGGGGCTCTGAACTGTTTCTAATTTATATTTAAGTCCTGACATCAGTTTTTTTTCCTGGAAAACACAAAGTACGTGTGTGCAAGTGTGTGTGTGCGTAGGTGTAGTGTGTTTTCATGCAGTATACATATATATTCCTATTATCTGTACATATATTAATATATCTGGTCATAATCAGTATGTATCTGGAAAAGTGCATGGCACGTATTTTCTTTAAGTTCAAAATATATGATTAACACACTGACTGCCATGTGAGTTGTATTTAACTCAGGCTGGTTTTGAGCCCAGAGCCTTGTGAAGCAAAACCGTGCAGTTGGCTCATGAAAATCTTACTTGTTGATGTTTTTATTGTTACAGTTAGTATTGACAATTCTAAAAATTTGGATTGTGTTGCATGTAACTCATGCACAGAAAACAATAAAAAATAACAAATTAGAAAGGATCTTTTTGTTTTAATAAAACACTGTGGCCCCAGGGGAAAGAAGTATTTTTTTCTAGTGTGGCAGTCAAAGTGTTAAACCAGTGACAGGAAGCTAAGTGTAGCATCAATTTTTTTAAAAAAAACGTTTATGCACTTTTCTCAGAAAAGTTATTCAAAATTATAATAGAAAAGTTATGTCCAAAAATTCACCAAAAGATAGATGTGTATATCAGACAAACCACTTTTCCTCCAGGAACAAGTTTCAATTTGCTTAAGAAATACTAGTTAAAGAAAGACATTAGATATAAAAACTGCTTTTTAGATACCAGCTCTTGTCAAGATTGAAGAATCTTGAATAATCATTTTGCTGCACAAATTCAAAGCTGAAGATATGCGACTAATTAGGAACGCATTGCATATTACTGTATGTATCTTGTGATTGCCGAGGAACTTCAGGGCAAAAGGAGGGCTTTCTTTTTCAACATCTGCCTAAGCAGGTTGGGAGCTCTGCGGCTGGGTGGGAGCTGTCTGAGGTGCTGAAGCGTCATCTCTGCCCTAGCACACCAAAAGTCACCGCTTTTGTAACCGAGCAGTCGCACTCCTAAGGCTGGTGGCTTTACTGTTATCGTATAACTTGTTAGTCAGGGAAAACTTCTCCGAGATACAGAAACATCTTCCCCACCTTGGTCACCGAGATGATGGTCGACGGCGTACCTTTAAAATCCTTAGATCTTTGTACCTTTTGTGCTTTGTCCAGAAAGGGGGAGAGAAAATATAGCTCTTGGCCTCTGTGCACGTACATACATGCATGCCTGAGTGTGGCTGAGAACGGGCAGTTCTCCCCCACAGTGAAATTTAGTCTAACAAGACTGACACAGACAAGGTCTGACAAAGTCTACACAGAAAAATCAAACGTGGACACTGAATGTCTGGTAACAAACAGTGCGTGGCCTGAATGCACACACTACATTTGTGGCAAAGGGACTTGCTACCTGTGTAGCTCCACAGAAAAGCCTCTTTGGGCTGGGTCAGTTCGAAGATGCAAAGTATGACTTGGAAATAAAGCCAGAGTGTCTTTTCTATCAGTTTCCTCATAGATCTTAGATTTATTTGAATGTGAAGTCAATTACTTGGGCAACTCCTCTGAGGAATCAATAACCATTTTGATTTAAAATTCATTGTGTAGGTTTAAAAATGAGTTGACTCTTAAAGGAATTGTTGCTGGAAGTGACTTTTAACAGAATTTAGTAACTTTCAATTGGAATTAACTGTGACTAATTTTAAAATATCGGACTTTGCCATGCCCCTGCTTGGACTTAGCTTTTCAATTTCTTAAAGGGCTTCGGAGGCCTTCTTTATGGTCAGAGCAGCGGTTTCCTTGGGGTCACACAGCGTGTCCCTGGTTTCTTCATTTTTGGTGACATTGGACAATGCAAATGTGATGACCACAGGATTTTAAAACAACAGATTGGTTGAAACAGGGGTCGGATGACAAATCACTGCCCACGGAGCCGCCAGCCCGGCAGACCCAGTCTCGTCATCCTGCTTGTCCCCAGTGATGGGGCCGTCTTCTCTCCCTCCACCTGGAGTTTTCATGGTTATAATCCCAACATCCCCTTAATGTATCCTTGGGACTTACTAACTTTACAGTTTCTTAAACAGCTTGCTCTGCAAATACATTTGTATATGCTATTACTTTCTTCTGTCCCAATTTTAATTTCACTTTATTTTCCAAATGTATGAGGAAAAGGCTAAGCCTTGCAACTGTCTGCTTGGTCCGCCTACTCTGGTCACTAATGGGACCTCGCTTAGTGCGCTCACCTACAGGATGTCGGTGGGATATCACGGGGTTCTTGGGAGCTTTTACTGAGGAGGCGTGGAAAGTTGCGATGTCACCTACCGCTCAGACCAGCGGTACCTACAAAGCGGGTGCCGGGAAGCGCCAGGCAGCGGAGTGCTGCGTGAGTGTACGCCGCTCCTCCCCTCCGCCCCCGTTCTTTCTTCTCTGCCCGCAAACAGAGACAAAGATGGTCCTCGCGGGTTCCTGCAGTAGCTCTGGCTACCGACCGCTTTTTCTTCTTTTATTTTCCAGCTTCCCAAGCAAGGAGTCTATTACTGATGCCATTGTTATTGACAGTCCTCTTTTCCTCATTTAGCTTGGATGCAGACTTCAATTCCATACTGTCTTCACTGGGGGACTACACACAAAACATCGTTGATGTCATCTTCATTACTTGATGCAACAGCCCGTGTGTTCCCCCGTCCTGACGTTGTTGCAGCCCGGGCTGTTGACGACTGCCACCCTGCCCCTGGCGTCTTGTATCTGGAGCCTTTCACGTTGCTTGTTGAATTCCCGTCCCCTCCCCCTGAGCTTAGCCTTTGAGTTGCTTCGTCGATCATTTCACCCTCCTCCGCTTTGTGTAGGAAGGAGGAGGAACCTACCCTCCAAGGTCTTGGTCTCCAGTATTCTGTTCTTTTCCTTTCCTGCTTTCTTCTTGAGATAAATCATCTACCTTTATGCAAAGGGAGCCGAGTACGTTCCGTAGCTTCTGCACGAGGAGATTGTTAAAATAGCTTCATTGCCCTCATATACATCTCCTAGCATTTCTTCTGCAGATAATTTGCTTTTCTGTTTTACAGAATTGGAGAATTCTAGAATGGCAAGGACCGTGAGGGTCTTGATCTCTCTTCCAAGTTTTCCCACCACATGTCAAGCAGCTGCAGGATCATTTTTGTGATGGTGACAAGACATCTGCGTGGATATATCCCTAAATTTGTCATTCCCCTTCTCTTTGTGTCTCCTTATTCCAAATGACTTTTCAGCCTAATCCTCTTATTTCTGCTACTGATATTTCCATTCCTTCCACCTCCTAGCGTGGCACACAATGTTTGTAAGCATGCACAAATTACAGTCTCTTAATGTCTTCGTTTCTTTATTGTTACAGCAGATATTTCGCTAGATAGCTATGAAGCCCCCGTATGGCCCTATAACACTATGTAATAACGCCCTGCTGATTACAACAGCTGTCTTCCTGAAAAGTTTGGTTTTTGTGCTTCAGAACAAATTTAACACGTAGGAAGTGTTTACTGCCTAAAACAGCCTCACAGGGAATGCTTTGGTAAAATGAATAATCACTAACTTTTTAATATAATTCTATCTCAATGAAGAATCTGCTGAAATTATATCTGTAGCAAAATTATACAAAATTCCAATGACTAAGTCAGTACAGAAAATGTAATCATGATTAGGAAGCTGCCTGTGTCACAAGAAAGTAGCATCTCGACGTACCCACAGCGGCAGTGCTAGCTGAGTGATGGCCGCGCCCAAATGTAGCATCAGCAATACCTTACCTCCGCACTGCACCTGTGATTTTCAAAGCACTGCTACACGGAGCTCACTTCACCTTCACAGTTACCTTGGCTGGGAGGAAAACCGCAACCTAGAGCTGATCTTTTAGCTTGAAAAATTAGTGAGAGTAAACCTAATTTCTTTTCATTTGGAAGGGTCAGGTGTTAACTGTGAGTTATAGCAAACACATTTTAATGTGTTAACAAGCCTTTGCTCTCTGGAGCCAGTCAAAAAAGGATGTGTTTGTGAAAAAGCAACATTATCTCTTCCCGGTGGATTTGGGTTCCGTGGTAGCAGCATAGGATTTGGAGGCGGTCAGTCGCGAAAGCCCGCTTTCCCTCGCATGCTGCTTGTTGCTGCCGCTGCACACTTTCCATAATTTACTTGTGTATGTTGCCTGTAGATTTACGGCAAGCTGGACCATTAGCGTAACGTGATATTAACGTACGTTTTTGAAAATGGAATCAACTCATTTTCCTGCATGAAATTAATATTCTAGTATCACTGGGTAGACAGGAATTTTTCTAGACGTTGGCTTTGGACAATTTTCCCTTCATAAAATTGAGTTTGTTTTTTTTTTTATTTCTTACCCAGAGCTTTTTCTCCTTTAGGGTCAGAATGATTAATGAGTTTAATTTTTGCAAGCAACTGGCAGGAGTTGCTGAGTAAGATGTACATGCTGATTGTATATAACCCTGTTCTTTTTAATTACTGTGATGATAAAAATGCATTAATCAAGTGCATGAGAAATGCTTCTCTACAATATACACTATTGATCCCTTTCAGAGAGCATTGCCTATAAAACTAATAGTCACTATAATCCTTTTAAAATTAAATTTTGGTTAATAAATTTACTGTTAAGGGGATTGAGTACCCAGGTGCCATATTCTAATTTGCTTCTATTTCAAGCACGTTGGTTTTATTTTATACATGAAAAAAAAATCAGCCTTTCTCATTAACAACTTATGGAAGATTTATCTTTAAAATGATCTAGCATTATGAAATGATCTGAAGTAGAATTTTTTACATAGATAACATCTCATTTTACAAATGAGAAGACTCCAGGTAATTATGTGAATGATATTAGGCAAATAATTTGTGTTTTCTGGACCTCAGGAAACCTCAGCTTCTAGTCTTGCTCCTGCATTCTTGTCAGTGTACTCTGTTTAAACATAACTGAGTTGGGGAAATAATTATGTCACTGAGTTAAAAAAAATATGAACATGAAAAAAATACATGAACATTCTAAAATATAACAGTCTAAAATATTTTGGTTCTAAATCAGTGTGCTAATTGCCAAAGCAGGGGAAAAGAAACTTACAATTTTGGCACAGTAGTATAAGATTTTGCCCTGACTTTGTTTCCTCAAGTTTTACTTTCTTCCCCTGTGTGTGTTTCTGTCTGTGTTTTCCGGCATCATCCGTATCCTCTTCAAGCGCAGTGAATGTTCAGTTTGGCCCTGTGGTTGTGAGATGCACACACACACACACACACACGTATAGATAGACACACACACACACACACACATTTTGCAGGAAGACCACGCCCAGCGAGGTCCAGGTGGTGAGGTCCAGGTGGTGGCAGGCCATCCAGCAATACCCGGCTTCCCAGAGTGGAGCACCTGCGTGGAGGTGTGGAACGCCAGTGGGCGTGGTGGGAGGGGGCTGGAGAGGGGCAGGCGGCAGGGACTGGGCTGCCTAGGAGTCTAGGGAGGAGGGAGAACCCTGTACGTCCAAATAGAATGGTTCTCAGGTCCTGAAACAGTTGCTATTTTTAAAAACAAACAAACTTACTTCCAGTCAGCCCCGCATATGTAGGTAAACAACTTGCAGACAGAGTACATTGAAGTCATCCTAGCAATGTACCCAGTGGAAGAGAAAAATACATATACGTGCATACGTATACATATGCATTTTTTTGATTCAAAAGGAACTTAAGGGTTTTCCCAAAGTCATGGTAAAATTCAATTTTTAATTTGCTATAGTGTTCAGATTTCATTTTGGTATCAGCTTTTACCTTAGATAATGTGGAGTCAATTTTAACATAATGCTTATGTTTGAATTTTATAAGTGGATAGGGGATACAGGCATTGTCCCCGATTTGGAATTAAGAAAAATAATTAATTCTTTCTACTTTTTATTGTTTACCATTGTGGGAAGATTTATTTTAATGACAGAACTACTGGGATTAATAGAGCAGCTTTCATATAGCAGTAGGCTCTTGGTTATGTTATCCATATCTATCTAATTATATATATGTCCTCATGATATACTAGTCACATAATTATCATAAGGTGACATCCACCAGAAGGGGAACAGGAAAGGAACGCGGGGCCGTTGAGAGAACAAGGAATAAGCAGACGTACGGGGGAGGGGGGGCCGTGTGTCCTGAGCGTTTTCTGCACAACGCTGCAGTTCCCAAACTGTACTCAAACCCGTAGTGTGCCTCATGCCAAATCCCATCCACTAATTATTAAAAATTAAAAACAAAAGTGAGAAACCACTATAAAATTCTTGAGAGGTGAAGTTGTTTCCTCTCTTTTTGAAAACTTTTAGGGTTCTTGGGCGTTTACAGCCTCCCTGCGGGAGCAGCCCCAGTTACGAGAGAATCAGCGGTGACGCGTCTCTTGCTCTGCGTCCTGTGGCGCGTCTGCGCAGGGACCCCCGTCTCTCCCTGGCGTCTGAGGAGCAGCCGTGGCCTCCTGTCCCTGAGGCAGAGGCGGTCCTATGGTTCATGTCTTCCCTTCTCCTCTCCCTCCTGCTGCCCAAGGACCGCAGACATCCCTTGCCACCCCTACAAGTCTTGGGAATATTCGAGGGGGCGTGGACGTAATCCTCAGGCCACTGGGGCTAAGTTACAGAACACCTGGCTGCATTCCCAGGTGGGCTTTCAGGTCTGTGTCCTCGTGCTCGTTCTGTCTTTTCCGGTTTGCGGCGGCTTGCCCTCCCTAGCCGGTCTGGGTGGAATGTACAGCAGGGGTCCAAACTGAGCCCGTCTGCCCGCGGGTCCCCCCATGTCCTCACATGCAGCGCGCACTGCCAGAGGTCACATCCCTGCAGAGGAAACGGGCCCAGCTCAAACTCATACGAGGATGCCGGAGGGGTGGAGGGCTGGAGAGGAGGCAACAGTGGGCTGCAAGTGCAGGAATAGAGCGAAGAATCCAGTTTGCTTTAGATTTTCCCAAGCTGCCTGAAATTCAAGCTGCCTGTTTGGACATGGGTGGGTGTGGGGGTCCCAAGTGCGGCTCTGCAGGTATCTCCAGGTCTGCAGGTCCCGGGTATGCCTGTGCTCCTCTGCCCCCTCCGCGTGGGGTGTGGCTGTGTGATCCGCCGGTGGGCGAGACGGGGCGTGATCTGCTGCGCTCTCTCCTTCCGTCTGCGTGGGAACCAGCAGTATCCCGGGTAGCTGCTGTTCAATAAGCAAGATCCAAAGCTGGGCTTGCAAATCACTGGGATTGTATCACTGCAGCGTAACCTAACCTGTGCTGACTGCTGCACAGGGTAGGTGTTAGTGTACACGAGGGGGCGCGATTCCTTCCCGCGCCTCCGCCGCATCGCGGTCTAAGGGCCAAACCCGCGTTCGCTAACTTCTGTGGGGCGTGCATTCTCCCTTCCACATCCCACGCAGGCTCCTCAGGTCTCAGAGAGACTGACGCGGAAATTGCCCAGGGAAGGCAGCAGACCTTGGCGTGCGGGGGTCTCAGTCCTTCCTTTGGGGTGCATGTTTTGTGGGGCGCAGGGAAAAGGAGCCAGAGAGCCGAGTGTCCTGAAAGGCGAGCGCGTGTCCTCAGGGCGTGTGGGGAGGTGGGAGGGAGAGTCGGGTTCCTGGATGGTGGCGATGAAGGTGAACATTGCAAATGAGGCTCGTGGGCCTTTGACTTGGGAGCCTTCAAGTGAAAGAAGCAGAGGACGGTGGGGAGGCTTCCCGGGGGCAGGTCCCAGTGCGGAGGAGATGCAAGCCTGAACCTGTCTGTGTCCTTGGCGTGTGCCCTGCTCTCCTACCTGGATCCAAGACAAGGCTCCTCACAAGCCAGAAACTGAAGGTCACGCGGCTTCGTCTGGATAGCAGGACACGTTAGCAGAAATATTTAGCTTTCGCTCAGTGTTCTTTCTGCCCCACGAGCGTCCGGCCTGTTGCCACTGAGTCTTTGTTCAGCATGTGGAAAGGGGGTCACGTGTTTCTCTTCCTGCTTTCTGGATTTTTAGTCCCTCTGAATGGGTAGGAAATCCAGCCCCGGCATTTCCCTGTGCCTGGTTATCTGTTAAAAGGAGAGGGGCGTGCCGTCGAGGATGGGGCGTTGTTTCTATAGAAACAAGAGTGGCCGTGATGGGCAGCTGGCCCTGCTGAATGTGAAACCACTGGTCGTCGTCCTCTGGCTCCAGTGGGATCCTACCAGTCAGTGCGGCTTTGTGTCCTTGGGTACAAGAGAGCACCTGCGCCGACTCCTAGAGCTCCGCACCTGCCTCCCGACGGTCTCCCTGATCCCATTGCCCCTGCTCCACCTGCTCCTTATTTCACCCGCAGCCCAGAAGCAGCAAAGCGTGTTCCTGGGGCTCATCCTGCTGTCTCTGAAGCAGCGTGAGTGGTCGTTTCTGGCCCTCTGTATAGGCCACCCTACTTTCACACACCCGAGAATTAAGTTCCTCCTTTAACAGACATCCGGAAACTTTTCCCACCCTGTGCAGGGCTCGCTTCCTCCTGCCCAAATCCAGCGCACTTGCTGCAGCTGGTATCCATCTCCTGGGTTCTGACCTGACTGAAGACATTTGCTCTTTGGGGTGCCCTCGCCAACCAGCAACTTGGCCTCAGCTGCGCCTCGGCTCAGAGCTGTGCCAGAGCCCTGGTGTCACCCCAAGCAAAAGCCCGAGCTCCTGCAATGACGTGAAGGCAGGATGTGAACCCCCATCTTTTGGGCCATATCTCCCCCTTCTCTGTTCTTGCCTGTGGATGCCGTGCTGTCCCCTGGTCACATTGGGCTGACTTGCTCTCCCCTGAGCTGCTCCACCCAACGAGCTTCCTCTGCCTCATCCCACGCTCCCTGCGCAGCTCTGCCTGTCCCGTTTGGAGTTGCAGTTCTTGGTGTTCCCCACGCTGCTCTCCTTGGTGTACCTCTTACCACGGTATTTGTAATTTCCAGTACATGATGTAACGTACGTAGGATGCCTGCACCTGCTTTTGTGTTTGTCTTCTACTTGAGAGCTGAACTGATATAAGGCTCTGTGGCTGTTGTGTCTGACCTGTCCGAGTGCCTGCTCCAGAGCCTGACATATCAAAATGCTCAATAAATGTTTGTTGAATGAATGAATGAGTTTTCCTACCTGAGAACTCTAGGGTTGCTTCTAACTGACGAATAATCACGGTTCTTTTAACCCTGTCTTCCAAACATCTGTTGAGATTGGAGAGTTCGGAAATTAGAACTTTGAACCCTGTACGTGGCTGCTTACGGGCGTCTGCAGACGACCCTCCTCTTCTCGGGGCTTCCCTGTTGCTCGGCTGTGGACAGGCTCTTCCGGACTGTCCAGCTTAGGAGCACAGTCGAGCTGATGAAGTAGATGTTAGGGAAACAGTAGAATTTATATTCGTAGGACCTGCTTAAAATGTGTAACATTTAACCTCGGCAGTATTTTACGTTTCTTTCCTGAATTTAAAAGAAAGTACAAGTTAAGTAGCAATTTTCTGTGTATGACTATTTTGTTGACACTTTTTAGTGGTTCCTAGAGAAAGCAGTAGAAAAGAAAGCCTCATAAGGAGAAATGCAAATCTTTGAGAAGAGATTTCTATACGTATAGCAGTGTGACAAGTTGTTTTTGATTAGATATTTGCATTTACCAAATTCTCAATTTAACTGAAAGAAAAAGATCACAGCTTCTTTTCCGTGCTCCTGTGATCATTTCCTTATCTGTCAGGTAGGAAGTCAAATCAGAGTATTTTGAACCGTATATCATTAGAGGAAAACTAATGGTCGCAGACCAAAATGCACAGTCTCTGCCAGAAAAAATGTTCCTGGATTCTGCCATTTATTCGACACTGCCTGAGGCTCTTTAGCTATCTCCAGCGTACGTTTTTATGATAATACGATCAGCACTGCCTGGCGCTTAGACCTTCGAACGGGGCCTGAAGCCGTTACCTAGCTCTGCGCCTGCGCAAGCCGACCTGGAGAACTTGCCTCCTGAGGCCGTGTCCAGGCTGAAGTGACACCTTTGATTCAAGTCTCTGTAAAGAAAATATGCAAAATAAAGATTTGCAGTTTCTGTTTCTGTTGCCAGGCAGGGTTGGAATGCAAATCTGTATTTTAGGCGCTTTTATATCCATGCCGAACTGCGCTGAGCTGTTTTAACAGCCCTGGCGGAGTGGACCACTCCCTCCGGTCTGACTGTGGGGATGTCCAGCGGCAGGTTGAGCAGGTAGTCAGAGACCTGCAGGCGGTGGCGGCCCTCCTCTAAAGAGACGCTGAGGACCACCTGCAGTGCTGGGGCTGTCGGATGGTGCCAACGTGCAGGCAGTTAGAGCAGCGTAACGTGGCAATAATGAGATGTGTGTTCGAGGGCGATCGGCTCCCTGACCGCTGGATTTCAGTAGCCAAAGCGCCTCAAATGCTTAACACCAAAGGACTTAGAGATGCGGTTTCTGCTGTCATTACACCAAGAAGAGCAGCTTACGTGTTAGAGTTCCAGAGCTCGGCATCCTGTCCGAGTCTCTGGGGAGAGAGGGGCCAACGGTGCCTGTGAAAAGCCACCACACACAGCTGGCTGCGTCCACCCGAGAGGACCTGGCAAGCCCGTGGGCCCCTTGGAGCTCCCAGCCGTGGACGAAGCAGCCCGGGCGGGGCTCTGCAGCGGGAGCCTCCACCGCACCACCCCCTTGTGTCTCCAACGGGCCCAGAAAGGCCTGCACAGGGGCTGCGGGTGCGCAGGGTAGTGGGATTTCAGGGTCGCCCCAGGGCCACCACCTTCAGCCTCTCACGCTGTGAGTCACAGTGACTCGGAACAAATGGCTTGAAAGGAGGTTTTGCTGGGGGCAGTAGGGGCTGCAGGTGAGGAATGAGGACACTGTGTATTGGGGACAGGGGTCTCAAGGGGGAACCTCAGAGGGGACAGCCGGGCTCGGCCCAGCAAGCAGAAGCGGGGTACAGGCGACTTGGGAATCCGGGGGATTGGGCGCTGTGAGGGTTTTCCTGGGGCAGCCGGATGGCCAGACGTCTCTGTGTGAGGACAGATCCCCTCGGGACGGCGTAGGCAGTGAGCACCGCCTCTACTGGGCTCCCAGCAGTCCAGTCCCAGGCCTTGGTTTGGGGCTGTGATATTCAGACCGCTGCTCAGAGTCTGGGGTCCGTGAGGGAGACGCCCAGGGGCCGGGGAGGGAGATGGCACCAGCGGAACTTTGGGCCTCCTTAAAGCAATGGTGTTCTTTAAATACTGTGTTTGCATACACAATTTCAAGTGAAAAATGGGATTTTGGCATTAAGGGAGGCCTCTTGGAGTAACAGCCAAGTTATTCAGTAAACTCACGGGTACCCAGCTGGGTTGTGTGATGAGATGCTCTCCTTACAGTCCGTGAAGGTACTGCAGGTGGGATTCAATCACGATCACAGCAAACAGCTGTGGCCACGGTGTGACGGCCACCGCCAAGGCCTGGCTGACGCGCTCCACGCTGACGGACAGGAAGCACGGGTGTTGGGCTGCACGAGCCTGAATACTGACTATGTCTACCATTTTCTAGTTTTTTAGCCTTAAAACATTGCTTAACAGTTTGAGGGCTTCAGCTTCCACCTTTATGTATAAAACAAGGAAAATAGTTGTGGTGTCTTTGCCATTGGTTTGTTGTGAAGACGGAGTTGATACATGTAAAACGCTTAGAGCTGCGCCAGGCGTGCCGCGGATTAGTACGCTGTTATCGTAGAACCCGCATAACCAGATGCCACTGTTCTTGCTAGAAAGGCCCAAGGACTGGGTGCCCTCAGGGCAGAGCCGGCTGGGACTGGATGTGCAGGGGGAGGGGAACGTGGTAAAGCCCCGTGGTCACATGTGCACTGGTAATTTAACCACAAGCCCAAGTATTTACAATTAGCTGTAATCCCAGGATGTGGGTCAACTGAGAAGTTGGATGATGAGAAAGCTGGAAGGCGCATGACGTGGCTTTAGGAGGAGCCCATGTGTCAGTCAAAGGTCTTTGGACAAGGCCTCCACCCACCGCCAGCCCTGCTGAGGACTCATGGGGAAAACAGTGCAGAACCCGGGGACTGTGTGTGAGTGTTACCCCTCCTCCACTCGTGTGCTGACACTCTGACCCCCAGCGTGGGGGCATGTGGAGGGTGGGGCCTCAGGGAGGGATTTTGTTCATGAGGGTGGAGCCCCATGAACGGGATTGGTATAAAAGACTCCAGAGAGCTCTCCAGCTCTTTTCCTGCCTTGTGAGAATATAATTGGACGTCGGCCTTCTGCAGCCCGGAAGAGGCCTGGCCCTCACCAGACCCCGAACGTGCCGGCGCCCTGGCCTCGGACTTTCGGCCTCCGTAACTGCGAGAAATTCCTGTTGTGTTCATAACCCACCCGGTCCATGGAACTTCCTTACAGCAGCTCGAACGAAGACACGGAGGTTTGAAACAAGGTGCTGTCTGGCTGCCCTCCCGGGAGGAGAACAGAGCAGGGAGCTCAGGGTGACCCTGCTTCCGTCCTTCCCCCCATCACACAACAGAGGACACGGACACGGTCGCTAAGGTTGCTCACTGAGCTCTTCTGGAGTGTGAAAATGAAACTAGAAAACCTTGTTAAAAAATATGACTTTTCTTTGATTCCCCATTTTATGACTGAAAATTTGAAATATTACTCGGTGTAAGTGCTCAATAAATCGCTTTTCTCCAGCAGTGGTCAGAGCAGGTCCAACTAAAGGCTATTGGAAATGTTACCAAGGATCAAGGACGTTAGGGAAAGAGATAGCACAAATGCAGGTGATTCAGCTCGAGGATTTATTACGACAGGGCACGTTGGTACGTGCAGTCTTGTAAGACACAGACTGAAAAAAATGTGGAACTGGTGGAGCTGTTTAGGGAACAGAGTGTAAAATTGCCCAGATGTGGATTTGATTAGAGTAGTTAAAAAAAAATAAACAAACACACAAACAAACAAAGAGTGTTCTAAGTAAAAATCTTGAGCCTACTCTTCATTGTGTTTCTCACAAAATTTCACTTTATCATAATCACTTACAATTGCTGGCTCTTAATTACCTATGTCTGTATTAATAATTACTGTGGCAACTTTTCTTTTTGTTTAACACATTCCAGAAGTCTCTTCATTCAGTCCCCCAGAACCAGGCAGACGCAGGCCTGGTGTGCCACCCCGGTCCCCAGGAATGCTGACGGGCACCTGGGGTTTGTGGTGCTTAGAGGCTGGGAAATGCTCTCGCCCAGACGCGGCAAGGGAGAGCGTCGGACTTACCGGTGAAAGGACTGAGGGGCGTGTAGAGACCAGGCAGCAGCATCCCGGTGATGTTTCCTCTCCCAGAACAGTTTGAGAAGCTAATGAATGTATTTCTTCCACTCTCCAAAGGATTATCTAGGTAAATCTAGCTTTCCCGGGACACCTGTCCACACCCCGCCACACACACACACACACACACACACACACACACACACGACAGCGTGAGTTAACGGGTCGTCGCAGACACTCAGACAGACACATTTCAGCAGAGCGAGGAGCCCAAAGCCACATGATGGGCCACCCTTTGGATCGAAGGTGTTGCTACTGACCGGGTGTCCTCCAGCCTTCACCTTCGGTGCCCTCCGTGGCGGTGAGGAAGGCTGGAGTCCTCCAGGCGTACTCTGCCGTGGTCCCTGCTGTGACCAGAGCGCACAGCTCTAGCTGGTTCCCAGGCCTCCCACCTGGTGTGCAGACAGAGCACACGCCGAGTGCCAGGGGGAGTCCCTCTTTTGATGGGGACTGAGCTCACCAACCCCAGGGAGCTCATGGGGGAAGGTGCCAGAGAATGCAGCCCCCCCATTAGAGACAGAGGAAAAAGAGGGCAATTGAAGGCTTTCCCAAAACAAACAAACAGAACCAGAATTGTATTCAAGGAGTCTTTTGAGAATTTTCTATAAACTCAAAAATCAGCAAGATCAAAACACTCTGAAATTGACCCAAAGGGTTGGTTTAAGCCTAGGAAATGTGTCCTGCATGGTGAAGTATTAATAGCTGATGTTCAACCTGCATTACCTAAGAGACACTGAAGTCTTACTGTGCACACTGGGTGTTCCAAGTCTGCCTGTTGACCGTTCACCTCCCAGGAGTGGACGCGCAGTAGGATGTAACTGGCGACGCAGCAGTGCTCTGGGAAGACCCAGTGACAGCGGTGGGCTCCTTGCTGAGTCAGCGTTACCTTCAAAGCAAGGACATTTGCAGAGAAGGGCGTTCCCAAGGAGGCGTGCGGCAAAGCACATCCAGGGAAACGCTGGAGAAACATCTTCCCTAAGTAACTCAGCTCAACTGATGGGCAAGGTGCAAATTCCGGCGAAGCCAGGCCAGAGTGACAGGGATGATCTGTCCGTTTTTGGAAAAGCTCCTAATAGCTCTTAGAGCCTGACTTGTGGGCATGAACGTTGCCACGTTTCCTCTCCTGATGCAATTCTGTTTCAGCATTGAGAAGTCGGAGCACATCTGGTTGTTCTAAACAATCGGCCGCTCCTGGCATTGTTCCTGGTCTTTAGGGCTCTGCAACTGGCCTGTTCTCGTATCTATAGAGTTCAAATAAAGTCTGTTGACTAGCAGAATATAAAATTTCACTTAAAAATGCAATTATGAAGAACCTAGTTTCATCTAGCTCCGTATCATCAGTAACGTGTGTGTATATCGAACTGTCAGGCTTACAGTTCCTTTGAAGTAGGATTGGGTCCTTGTTCACACAGAGCTTAGAGGGAACGACAGGGGCGTTTCCCAGGCTGTTCTTTTAACGTCTCTACTTGTACAGGAAGGGAAGGATTTCATGGTCAAAAAGTTTGGGAAACATTGAATTCTTCAAGGTTGTCTTACTGGCTTTAAATGAGCATTTCACAATGAATATCAGAATGTTAAGTAGATTTATTTATGGGAAGATTTCTCACTTATTTTTGTCAGTTTGTCACGATGACGGTGTTTTGGGGGCAGATGCTGTGTACCCCCATTCAGCAGGGAAAGGCAATCTTTGCTTCTGACTCCCACGACTAGTCCGGTTACTTTACGTCATCTCTGGGTTTATCGAGTCTGGCGTCTATTGCAGTATCTGTGTCCCAGGCTGATGTCCTAAAGTGCCACCAACCGGGGGGCTTAGAACAGCAGAGTTTCTTGTCTCCCCGTTTGGAGGCTGGAAGTTCAAAGTCAAGGTGTGGGAGGCCGTCCTCCCCTTGAACCTTGCAGGGAGGCTCCTTTCTGGTATCTTCCAGCTCCTGGTGGCCCTGGCGTTCTTTGGCCTGTGACAGCCTCACTCCAGTCTCTGGCTCCAGCTTCTCCCTGTGTGTCTCTTCCCTTCTTTTAAGGACCAGTCATGTTGGACTAAGGGACCACCCTGCTCCGGTATGACCTCGCCTTCACTCGTTACATCTGCAATGACCCTATTTGCACGTAAGGTCACATTCTGAAGTTGTGGGGGCTAGGACAGCCTATTTTTGCAGGGGAACACAATTCAACTTGTAACACTGACGTCCTGACATTTCTCTCAAAGCATGTACCTTTTTGATGAAGACTATTTTGGAGGGTTATTGCTTGTCTTGTTGGAATCTCAAGGAACAATAGATTTGTCACTAGCTTTGACTCATCCAATCTACATGGTAGATAAATTATTCAGTCATTTTTGCCCTTTTGTGGATACTTTCTGTTCTTGGTAACTTTTCAGATGCTTTGGGAAAAGCAATTTGGGAAGGAAGAGAAGAAGCTGATTTTTCTGTAAAAATAATTAGGATAAGAAAAGTGGTAAGATACTGAAGGATCACGCATGTGCTTTGGCACATACACAATCAAACAGGGACACGTCTTAGCTGGACAGATTAAACAGGACACAGAAGGGCACAGGTTGGCCAGTGCCATCGAGCTCCAGAGAATGGCAGCAAAAGCCCCAAACCCAGAGTGTCTGGTCAATCTCTCTTCTATAGATGCCTCACTGCATTCCGCAAAGACTCCCGATCAGTCCTGTTCTAAGATGCTGGATGCTCTGTGCATCTGGGAACCGAAGTGAGCTCATCGTGAGACAGTGAAACCTGGGCGCACACGTGCCTGTTTCTATCATCCTGTCGCTCTGAGCACTGTTAAGCGAGCCTCTGCCAGGGCCGTGTTGGGAGAAGCAGCGTGGCTTTAATAATTATTCTCATTTCTTTCTTCTTCCCCACACTAGATTATAGACATGAGTAGTGGAAAAATTAGAAAAAATAACATAGAGGTAGATGGCTGTCAGACTGCACACAGAAAACGTAAGTGTACTTTTTTGCTGTCACGATACGAAGGTGTCTAGGATTTGGGGCTGTGCAGGTGTCCAGACAGCGCCATATCGATGTTTAGAACTGGCGTTGGCATCCTCTATGGGCCTCACTGTTCCTCCCTTTCCACCAAGGAAGGGGGCACGGGCTCGCGGGAACCAGAGGGCGTAGGAAGAAGGTGCACAGGTCGGTCCGAACCTGCTCGTTCCAAATCTAAATTCTGGGACGTGGCTGGGGTAGTGCCAGATGCCACCTCTAGTCTTAGCCTGGTGTCGTTTTGAGCACAGGAGCACGGACATGAGAACCAATGCTGGGCTGAGTCTCAGAGCTGCACGGAAACCTCTCACCTTCCCCAGCTGGCACCGCCCACGCCTCCCTCCGAGGTCCTGGCCGTCCCCAGCCCCAGGCTAGAGTGCCTGTCAGAGTTTTTTCATGTTACAAATATGTGACTGCTTCTTTGATCAGCAACACTTTGCTTTCTTCCCTTGCATATTTGGTTCCGATTTAGACTCTGTGATTTTGGAGGAATCTTTTGTGGGAGGGAGCCTCATTATGGTCCTTCCAGAGAGACACCTTAATCACCCAGTCTGGGTTTAATG
>CAUYRT010016037.1:0-33098 GCA_963574885.1 Lepilemur ruficaudatus | reverse complement strand
AGTAAGAATCTTTTTTCTCATCTAAGGCCTGCTAGGAGAACTACATAATTAGAATTAAGCTGGGGTACACAACTATTTTTTTGCAGTTTATACTTTGTGTACTGAACACATTGTCCCACCTATAGAGAAGAAAACAAAACTCTGACTTTTAAAAAGATATCCATAATCGAACCAAGGGCCAGCTGACATTGTCAACTGAACATCATCCTGTCTTCCTCCCGCATGATCAGAGCTGTCATCCTGGAACATCCTAGCAGAGAACATTTGTGAAAATGGTCATCTTCTTAGGAAATTGTAGGCAAGGAAAAAAAGACTTTGCACTAATCAACTAGTTCAAGTGCATGATGGGCTGGCTAAAAATTGGGGTAGTTGTATGGCATCATTTGGAAAGGAGGAAATTTCTATTGGAAAGAGAACAAATGCAGTGCTGAGGCCATTACTCTGAGTTTTAGAATGAACAGATTTTTCTTCCATGGTTCATTTCCTGCTTATCTGTGTACTGCAGCACACACCTCGCCTATCAAAAGTGACTTCAAAACAAACACATGCAAAGACAATTTCAAAATGAAAGTTACAGACACAAGGTGATGCTAAAAGGCCAATATGTATTTCTGGGGAATCTTGATTTGCTTTCAATTCTCCATGCTTTAGTGCATGAATAAAGTTGGGTTATTTTAAAATTATTTCCATTTTCAAAGAGTGTTTTTTTAAATATTTAAGCTACAGAGTTCAAAGTGCATATATCATTTTAATTCTACTAAAATAAACCATACCCATGTGAACTTGAAAAGATTTAGACTTTTATTTTGATGTTGATTATTTACTGAGAAGTCAAATAGTGATCTCTTTAATCAAAGGGCATTGGCTTCAAATTGCTTCCATCCATTGTCCTTACCATGAAAGACTGATTGTGCTTTGAACTAGACTCTTACTTTTTTTTTTATTATGGAGGAGATAAGGAAAAATTCTAATAAAAGAACCTACACATCAAAGAATTTGCTCCCCTAAAACATTTCCCATTTATACATGTTGGCTACATGCCTACATCTGTTCATAAATTGATATGCAGTCTTTTCTATGTATATTTGCTATTATTAACTGTCACCTACCCTTCAAAGAAAATACCAATAAATTGGAAAATGAACTTGAGATAAGGAATTATATAGCAAAGGCTATGATTTATGGCTATTTGTTTCCTTGTGTCTTTGAATTAGGTCAGAATCATAACCTTCTGTTTAATCTGAGATTGAGTTTTCAATAATTTGTTAACAAATACACATGCAGTGAGCGGCCAAAACCAAGATATGAGAAAGGACTAGAAATCCAGCTTTACTATAATATTTAATATAAAAACCTCAATTAATCCTGTTTTGGTTATGCTAAATTAGGTTCCAGATCCTCATCTTAGACAGCAGTTAAAAGACAGAAAAATTGTCCACAGACTAAACATAAGAATGCAAAAGAGCAGCATATCGATTTTTTTTATTCCTAATAACCCAGAAGAAGGGGAATTTTGAGAATCGAGACTGAGGTAAGAGATGGAGGGAGAAATCTCCCAGGGGGAGAGAGGAGGGTGGCATAAAACCTAGTTGGAGGTTGCTTGTGGCAGAGAAAGGGCAGTAGACTTTAGGCATGATGACATCTAAAATTTAAACCTAGGTTCTTCATTTCTCTCTCCAGGAACTGCCCCCATTTTTACCAAATCTTCACTGTGTCTGAGAGCTATCATAGCACTGTGATACTGCTACTTTAGGAAATGAAGTAAAGGTCTTTCTTCAAATTTGGGGCATTGTCTTAGTCCATTCCGACTGCTACAACAAAATACCAGAAACTGGGTAGCTTATAAGTAAAAGAAATTTATTTCTCATAGTTCTGAAGGTTGAGAAATCCAAGACTAAGTTGCCAGCAAACTGGATGTCTGGTAAGGGGCAAACTCTCTTCTTTACAGAATGGTGCCTTCTCACTGCATCCTCACGTGGTGGAAGTGGCAAGACAGCTTTCTGGACCGCTTTTATAAGGGCATTAATCCCATTCATGAGGGTTCTGCCCTCAGAACCTAATAACTTCCTAAAGGCCTCACCTTCTAGTATCATCACAGTGATGATTAGGTTTCAACATATGAATTATAGAGGGACACAAACATTTAGACCATATTAGCTAGAAGACCAGAGGGCACTGAGGCAGCTAGTAGAAGTGGTGGTAAAATCACTAGAAGAGATACAGTACTGTAATAGCAATAGAAACTTAAAACAAAAAAAGAGATTTGAAAGACACCTATGGTGGTGATAAAATTACACAGCTTGCAACCTCATTCTACAGAAATTGCTGTGGGTCACAGTTAGTGACAGCTCCTAGCTGCCTCCTCTTGGAGCCACAATGGTGCTCACACCCTGACCATGCTTCCCTGGGCTGCTCTCAGGCAGTGACTGAGCACAGTACAGGTACTCAAGCTGGGTCATGCCCACCTGACATGGGACTCTTCTAACAGCAACCTTTTCTTCGGGGCTCCCCATCAGCCTGGCCAAAACTTTCTCTGAACTGCACTGAAGTCTGAGGCTCTTCCTGCCCAGTCTTTCTTATCATCTCTTTTTTCCCAAGTGTCAGAGATGCACTACAGTGTGGAAGGTCTTCCTAACTACTCCTCCCTTCCAATTTATCCTTCCCCCCAAATCTCTTGCATTTCAACTACATCTTAATGTATGTTTCTTGGAGGACCTGAACTGACACAGGTGGTACAAAGAGTGGGATCTGAGAAAGCTGACAGTAAGATGGAGTTTGGGACTGGCTTACTCACTGTCTAGCTGGCACAAAGGACTATTTCCTGAGTGGAATGTGGAAGTCATAATATAGTCTCTGGCACAAGGTGAGAGTCTAATTGCTGAAGATTTTCTCAATGGTGACCTTGGAAAATCTCCCAGAAGAAAGAAATGGTCTTGACAGTGCAATGATTCTGGCATGTGAAAGATATTGGGGAGTAATGCCTCCAAGGAGTAGAGTTCCCTTATTATTAATAAGCTGTATTGACATCCTATGATGGAATGAGAAACAGAGAGTAGTTAAAAAAACCATCAAAGGCTAAGTATGATAGGGAGGGGGCCTTTTTGACAGCTTAAGATAAGTCCTTTATTTTCTGAAATGAAAGAATAAAAATATTAATAGCTGAGCAACAAACTAAAGATATGATAGAGTCACGGAGTTCCAGAAATGTTTAAATCCTTTGCTAAAGTAGGATCTTGGTTGGGAAAACCTGGAACCTTGAAAAGTGAGATGGGAATGTTTGGGTGGATGCCTTTGAGGAAGTCAGCTCTGCAGAATCCCTTGGGCTTGCAGAGGTGGCCTCCCTTCCCTAGTACATAGATCTTACTCATCCTTCCAAAAGTTACTGCAGAGACCTATTTCTTGCAGAGCAACAGATATTCCCCTCAGGAATTGCTCCCACTTCCTCTCCTGACTGCAAGAATGATAACTAGGGTTAAATCTCTGCATAACCTGGCTAGGGAAGTGCTAAGCCTGATAAGGCAGTATATTAGTCAGGATTCTCCAGAGAGGCAGAATCAATAGGAGATGGATGGATGCATGGATGGATGGATAGATAGATAGGTGATTTACATCATTATAGAGGCTAAGAAGTACCATGATAGGCCATCTGCAAGTTAGAGACCCAGGGATGCCAGTAGTGTGACTCAGGGAAACTCTTTTTCTCCTGTTCTTTAACACCATAACTTCGAGTTCTCTGGCCTTTGGACGCTAGGACTTGTGCCAATGGACGCCTGGGTTTTCAGACTCTCAGCCTTGGACTCAGAGTTTTATCATTGGCTTCCCAGTTCTGAAGCTTTTGGAATTGGAGTGTGATGTGTAAGGCCATAGGGGATCAGGAAAACTCGCTGTTAGGGGGACTCTTAGAAGGCTAGAGAAAGTGATGGCTGATGCCAAGTGAAGTGGAAAAGCCTGAGTTACCTTGGTAAGCAATAAGGGTGAGGAAAACAGAATAAAGAGGCTGCTGGAAGACCAGAGCTTGGTCTGCTCAATGGTGGACTCCTCTAACAGGTTACATTTGCCTAGAGATTTCTCAGTGGCCTAGCCGAGACTTTCTTAGAACTGGAGTTTAGGGTCTTTCTATCCAATTCTTACTCTCTCTGTCATTTCAAAGGTCTCAGTCCTACACTGTGCCCTGAAGGCTCTCTCTACATATTTCTGTTCCCTTCTCCCTTCATCCTTCACAAGCGTATCACCCAGTGAATCTCTTGCATGTCTAATAGTATCTTGGTCTGCTTCTCAGAGGACGAGAGTTGCCAAAGCACATAACTCAGTTACATGTGATGGGGAAATCAAATTACTATTTTGACATTTAAGAACACTAGAGGGCTGGTTGATTTAAGGATTCTCAGATTACATTTATTATGCAACCTTTCACAACCACATTCTTGCGTTTTTAAAGTCACGAAGTTATAGGGCTAGAATAGGATAGAATGATGAAGAGGTGAAAATGCTAATCCTGCTTCTATTGCTAGCAACCATAAAACATACTGAGTGAATAAAAAGGTCGTAGAGATACCACCATCTATTACATCCTTTTCCTGCATTTTCAACTCCTCTCACATACAGTACCTTACACATAAATGTTGGTATAACTTGTAAACAACATGTACTTGGATCTTGCTTTTTATTCAGTCTATCTCTGCATTTTGAATGGAATATTTAGAGTATTTGCATTTAATGTAATTATTAATATCTTTGAATTTAAATTTGCCATTTTGCTATTTGTTCCTTATGATCTCCTTATTTTCTGTCTTCTGTTCCTCCTTGACTTTTATGTTAAATAATTTCTTTAATTTATTATTTTAATTTCTTTGTTGACTTTTTACATTATATTTTTGAGGATTTTTAGTAGTTAGTCTTGCAATTAAAATATGCATCTTACCTCACCACGTGTACTTTAGATTAATGTTAATTTAATTATAAGAAAATATAGAAATTTCACTTCAATATCACCCTCTTCACTACTCCTCTTTTGTGATATCATTGTCTGTATTACAATTACGTCTATACATGTAATAAACCCAAAGTGCAATGTTAAAATGATTGCTTTTTGCAATCTTATGTATTTTAAGTAAATTATAAGATAAAATGAGAAAAAGTATGTATTTATTGACTCTTTTCTATTAACCAACATTTTGCCATTTCTGGTGTTCTTCATTTCTTTCTGTGGATTTCAGTCACTCTCTGCAGTCGTTTTCTTTTAGAATGAATTATTTCCTTTAATGTTTCTTATAATTCCTTATAAGACATTGGTTGTTAGCAGCAATTCTCTCAGTCTTTGTCTTGGAATGCCTTTATTTCACATTCATTTCTAAAATATAAATTTGCTGGATATAGAATTCTTGGTTAAAAAGGCTTTTTTTTCCCTCTTTCAACACTTTGAATGTTATCTCACTGCACTCTGGCCCCCACTGTTTCAAAAGAGAGGTCAGTTGCTATTCTTATTGTGGTTTTCTTGTACATGAGTCTTTTTTCTCTTACTGCTTTCAAGATTTTCTCTCTCTCTTTGGCATTCAATAGTGTGACTATGATATGGGTAGGTGTAGGTCTACTTATATCTTATCTTGTTTGGGTTTCACTGAGCTTCTTGGATATGTAAACTAATATTTTCATCCAACTTGGGAAATGTTAAAACTTTATTTAAATATTTTGTATTTGTTTCTGTCATCTTTCTTGAACTCTCATTACACATATGCTGATATGTTAGGTGTTGACCCATATTTGTTAAGCTCTATTCATTTTTCTTCAATAATTTTTTATCTCTTTTCTTCAGATTGGATAAGTTCTATTAATCTATTTTCAAGCTCACTGATTCTTTTTTCTGCTACATCAAATCTTTGGTTGAAGTCTTGTGGTAAAGTTTTCAATTTGGTTATTGTAACTTTAAACACCAAAATTTCCATTTAAAAAATAATTTCTATCTCATTATTGAGAACCTTCATTTGTTTATCCATTATTATTGTACTTTAAACGCAGTTTCCTTTATTTTGTTAGGCACTTCTTTTTCTCTCTTGACTTTGTCTTCTGTTTTTCTTTTCTTACTTTTCATTATTTAAAATAATCCAAGGCACAAGGTTAGTGAAAGAAGTCAAAGTTACTAAATATGGTTAAAGGACAATTTACTCAGTGTGCTGAGCGTAGGAGTAAAGAATTATGAAAAGATATGCCAATTTAAAAATGGCCATTTAGTGTTTTGAAACTTGGTATATTTAGCACTATGCTTTTTTCTTGTTTTTAATTACTTAACAATATCATGTTTTATATTTGGTATTGTATTGTTTCTTTCTTTTGACTACTTAATAATACCACATTTTATATTAATACATTTACTTTTTAAACATGCAGTCAATGAAATAGAGTTGCTGCATTATTAGATGGTACCTGCTCTTTAAGAATCATTGCATTCCATTCTATGAATTGTCATGCATAATTATAAAGGAACTTTACTTTGATTAAGAAATATTTTTATAATGACTAGCAATTACATAGTATTGTGGAGGTAATTCATCATATTCCTTATAAAACTGGGTTGTATTTCCACTTTTAATTAGGTATTCATCATTTGGCCTAAATGTACATACAAAAGGAAGCAAAATATTGAAGTTAATCAAAAACATCTGAATACACTTAAATAGATTTAATTTATGGACTTTAAAAATTGGCATTCTCTGATTTCATGTCCAAGAAGTGTTTTTGTCACCTAAAAAATAAGAAGTCTTATTCAACACTTTTTTTTTTTTTTGAGGCAGAGTCTCACTGTGTTGCCCGGGCTAGAGTGCCGTGGCATCAGCCTAGCTCACAGCAACCTCAAACTCCTGGGCTGAAGCGATCCTCCTGCCTCTGCCTCCCAAGTAGCTGAGACTATAGGCATGAGCCAGCATGCCCGGCTAATTTTTTTCTATATATTTTTAGTTGGCCAATTAATTTCTTTCTATTTTTAGTAGAGACGGGGTCTCCCCTCTTGCTCAGGCTGGTTCTGAACTCCTGACCTTGAGCAATCCGCCCGCCACGGCCTCCCAGAGTGCTAGGATTACAGGCGTGAGCCACCGCGCTCGGCCTTATTCAACATTTTTATAGGAAGTTTTTTATGAAAGAAAAATTGTTCTTAACTACTATAGTAAAATTTTTCAAAGTATTCAGATAGCATGTTTTACTGATCAAGAAACATACAGTGAAGGTTAATATAACAGGGATTTCATTATTGGCCTCAAGAAAAATCTGATGCTATATGTGAATCCACCTTCTACTCTTGAGGAAATTTGAGAAAAGACTCAAGGAGAGCAAGGAGAGATTACCTGGGTAATCTTGCCTCTGGCAATCTTGGGCAAAAGGCCAATGATCTTGCATTTTCATCAGGTACTTCAAGATCAACTGATTCACAATGGGTGGCTGAATTGATAATTTGTTTTATCTTAGTGGTTCATTTAATTGTACTCATTAGAGCTTAGTGAAAGGCTGTTCTGAAAACTTGGCAATTAGTCCTGGGAAATTGCATAAACAAAAATTATTTATCCCAGCATGAGATTTAATAAATACCACATTATGGAACCAAGAGTTTCTAATTAAAAAGGGGGTTGCATGTCTTTACCTGCACACAAAGTTATCTGAGAACAACTGGAACTGTATCTGTATGAACTCAGAAGCACATACAGCATTACAAGTAGATTGCTTCTTCCAAGTGAATATGAATGCACACAGATTGAGGTAATGTTCCTCATCTTACAATGGTATTTCTGAAATCTCTATTTTAATAGGTGTCACTCACAGAAAGCATTTTGTGGTGAAATACATCACAATATCCTGAGTTAAACAGAATAAAGTAGTTGGCTTTTTTCCCAACTACTTCTCAAATCCAACTACTTTCTTTCCAGCTGCTTCTCAGTGGGACTTCTCAGATCCATGAACATGCCAAAATGTACACTGGACTGCCTAAGAAAGGTGCATAGTATATATTTTATAAACTTATTTGACCATGGAACACCTTTTTCCTCTAAATGCCCATTAAAATGATGAGAAATCATTCCTTAAAAAAATAAGTTTAGAAGATTCTTTTATAACGTGACTTCCTAAATTAACTGCTTATGATCACTTATATTCTATTTTCTTATTCTTTTTGCAGCATCTTAAAAAATAGGTTTGAACTTAGAGTTGTAATAATAGTACAAAGAACTCCTATTTAAACTACACCCAGATTTCTCAATTGTTAACATCTTGCCACATTACTTTTTCATTCTCTTTCTTTTCCTCTCTCTCTCATCTTTTCCTCATCAACTATTTGAATGTAGTATCTTTTTACCCCAGTGCCCAGCACAGTGCCTGAAACATGATAAGGATTTATTAAACAATTGATAATTAGTAAATAACATCTTTCAGAATTTTATCTAAGCAAAGTTCAATTATGCAAGGCCATCCTGGAGCAATATTTACCTGTGAAGTTATTATCTATTATGAAAGGCCAGAAAATCAATTTTAAAAGGGAGAAATGCCATCTTGCTGATTCTTAACAATTTTGGCTTTTGAAAGTTTCCAAACCAAGAATCAGAACAAACACCTGATTATAAATTTTTTTTCTGAATTATGGTTGTGCTTATGTGGTGAACCAAAACCAGATGCCTCGCCCCCTGTTCCAGTCAGGAAGGTGTGTTCAGCCCTGTGGTTTCAAGCTAGCTGGTACACTCACTTAATGATTGAATTAAAACCTATGTAACTCTCTGAAAGACTTACTGAATTTTGTCAGATATTTTCTGTAATTATTTTCTCTGTGCCTAATTCTGCTTTATCATTTCCTACTTCAGGTTACATTTTTCCATCAGAGTAAATTTTATACTAGTATCAGTATATGTAAAGCTGAAAGTGATTTGTTTATTGACTCCAGAAAAACAACAACAACAAAAAAAAAACAGTGTAAGATGATCACATCCAGCCAGTTATGACTTAAAATAAATCTATCTCTAATCAGCTTGGAGAATAAATAAGAACTATGTTAAGTGTGCAAAGTAGAGGTTAGCAGATTCTTATAAAATGTGACTCATTTGATTTTAAGAAGTCTAACTCCCTGTATTTACACAAGGTACATAAATAGTCAAATTCATAGAGACAAATAGTAGAATAGTGCTTGCCAGGGGCTGGAGGAAGGCAGAAATGGGATGCTATTACTTAATGGGCAGAGTTTCTGTTTGGGAAGATGAAAATTTCTGGAGCTAGATGGTGGTGATGGTTGCAAAACAATGTAAGTGTATCTAATGCCACTGAATAGTACACTTAAAATGGTTAAAATGATAACTTCTATGTTATATATATTTACCATAATTTTTTAAAAAAGAATGCTAAATGCTATCAAAAATACCTATTTGCCTATAGATACATAAGTATCCTTATGGTTATATTATTTTGCCTATGCAGAATCAGATTTTATGTGTAATATTTTATCTTTTCATATGACATATTTAGTCGGTAACTTTTCCACTTCCAAAAGAGAGTTTGATGGGGAGGGTGGGGGGTGAGCTTCACTCAGACCTTTCAAGAGTCTGATGTGTGCCCTGCAGTTGGGAGACACATTGCACTAGTGGCTGGACAAAGCTTGGGAAAGAGCTAGGCAAGGAAGGTATTTCTCTTGGAATAAATGTGGATCAAGCAAGAAAGAGGTGGTCTGGAGTCACATAAATTGAAAGGCTGCAACAGCAAGAGTCTGAGAAGGAACTGTTTTTACTTATAGTACTTCTGACACCAAAGGTGGGGGAGTTTTCCCACATCAACAGTCAGTTCTCCAACTCTCTGGCCACCAACTGGGTGTCCTACAGTGCAATTCAATCCTGATGTTAACTCCCCAGAGTTAGTGCGAGACTCCACATGTGCCAGGGCTCAGTCCCACAGACTGCCCTCACTTCAGACACCAGTCACACATGTCAGGTTCCCACATGCACTTCTGCCCAGCCAGCTATAAATTAGGGGGTCCCATGACCCCTTCCTCAAGTTCAGTAATTTGCTAGAATGGCTCACAGAACTCAGAAAGGCACTTAACTTGCATTCATTGGTTTATTTTATAAAGGCTACAACTCAGGAACAACCATATGTAAGAGAGAGATGTACAGGGTAAAGTATGGGGGAAGAGGTGTGGAGCTTCTATGCCCTCTCCAGGCAAGCCGCTCTCTCAGTACCTCCATGTGTTTACCAATCCGGAAGCTCTCTGAACTCATCATTTAGGAGTTTTTATGGAGGTTTCATTATGTAGTCAAAATTGATTAAATCCTTGGCCATTGGTGATTAACTCAATCTCTAACTTTTCACCCTCCCTAGACTTGGGGAGGAAGGTGGAAATTTCCAAGCTTCTAATCAAGGTTTGATTTTTTTTGGCCACCAGCCCTTGTCCTGAAGTTACCTAGGGGCCCCCAACCACCAGTCCTCTCATTAGCACACAAAAGACGCTCCGGAGTTTCCAAGGGTTTTAGGAACTATGTGCCAGGAACTGGGAACAGAGACCAAATATTTATTTTTTATTATATTACAGTGAGGAATGGACCATTATTTGTAATTGCTTTGAAATAACAAATTATTCTGTCTTTTGTTTATGTTCCTTTCCTTCTCTCTACTTATATCCAATATCTATGCACAGGCCCAGTGTCAGTACTTTTCTTTGAGAAGTACTAATTTCATATTAGAGGATAGCATGGGGAAGAAGCAAAAGGCATGAGATGGACAATCTGAAGCTTTGCTTTAGGTTTGTCTTAAATGTCATCTCATCAATTCTACTGTTTCTTTTGCCCTGGGAGTATGGTCACTCTCAATTTTTGGTATTCAAGAGCAAAAATCTCTGGCCGAATATTTTCTATGCTGTGATCTGCTCATTCCCTCTGTCTCTCACCCCATCTCACAACCTTTGGCCTCCATAGACTAAAGGTTAGACATATGGACGCAGAGTATCGGTGCAGCTTCCTGTTCAGCTGCAACTACCTCCTCTGCTATTCTCACTCTAAGTAAAAGATCAGGATGTATCTTTCAGGATCATGACATTATCTTTTAGAGAAATCTCTTTTTAACTCAAGATGCGAGAAGGCATGAGCAATTTCTGGTCTTACTCCAACTCTGACAGTATTTCATAGATAATGCTTCACAGTTTGGCTGTGTGTGTTGTGGCATTGACACATTGCCAATCAAGTGTTGTCTCTGTTGTTTTCATTTGTAGGCAACAAATAGCAAAACTTTAAGACGTCACTTGATGGAATTTCTGAATCTCTATTACAAACCAAATCCTGAAAATGCCACAGAAGTGAGGAGGAAAATGATACTGAAAAAACTGAAAAGCCTCCGGAGGTAAAGAAGTTGGCTGGGTTCCAGGTTCCGGCTGAAATGATAGTGCAGGAAGGAAAGGGCGAGGAACCACAGAAGAGTGATGGCATGGGTGTAAAGGGAGATCCCTGAATGGATTTCCCTTCCCTGACACGACTTGAGACAAACAGAAAAGCCCGGACTAGGGCGGTCTTTGAGTCCAGGGGGAGTAGGAAAGGATAAAGTAAACGTAGGCCCTGCCCTCCCCCACCTCCCCTCCCTGTCCCTCACTCCACACCCCAAGGACAAGTAATTGCAGCTGAGGGACATAGCTCTTGGAAAAGAAGAGTAATGGAGTACGGGGCTGGGCAGGTCCCAGGGAGGCGGGTGATGGTAAATAAGAGGCCAGATTGTAACGTCTTTAATATTTCCTTTGTGCTTTTCTTTTTTTTGGAGACAAGGTCTCACTCTGTCACCCAGGCTAGCGTCCGTCATCATAGCTCACTGCAACCTCAAACTCCTAGGCTCAAGCAATCCTCCTGCCTCAGCCTCCCAAGTAGCTGGGACTACAGGTGTATGCCACCACACCTTGAGAATTTTTCTATTTTTTGTGGAGACACGCTCTTGCTCAGGCTGGTTTCAAACTCCTGGCCTCAAGCAATCTTCCCACCTTGGCCTCCCAAACTGCTAGGATTACAGGCATGAGCCACTGCGTCTGGTGTCTTTAATATTTCTTAAGATTATAGTGCATTCCCTTTAAGATTGGGGACAAGAATAGACATTCTCTACCATTGATCCTAATCAATATAGTATTGGAGTCATAGCCAATGAAATATTTCAATAATTAAGAGATTAAAGATTGAAGGGGGAGAAAGTAAATAGTCACTATTTGATAAGATCATCTACGTTATGAAAAACTGTTAGAATAGTAAGAGACATGTTTCCTTAACCTATACTATTTCTTTACACCAGCAATATTTGACTAGAAAATGCAATAGAAATACATCATCCACAAGACCATTTTTTAAAATCTGAAGTATGTATTTATAAATAATGAATGATTTTATTTCTTCTTTTGCCATTCTCTTTCTATTTTATAGTGGTTACAAGGATCAAAATTAAAATGTAGTTCATAATTGCCTGAATATCAAAGCAGGATTGTTACAAAGGAAGAATGGACATCACCCAGAAATGGAAGTAATCTAACAAAAATCCAAAAAACTTTTATGGAGAAAATTTTAAAACATTATTATAAGAGGTAAAAGAAAGCCTAAAGGGGCTGGGTGCAGTGACTCACGCCTGTAATCCTAGCACTCTGGGAGGCTGAGGCAGGAGGATTGCTCAAGGTCAGGAGTTCAAAACCAGCCTGAGCATGAGTGAGACCCCATCTCTACTATAAATAGAAAGAAATTAATTGGCCAACCAAAAATATATATAGAAAAAATTAGCTGGGCATGGTGGCGCATGCCTGTAGTCCAAGCTACTTGGAAGGCTGAGGCAGAAGGCTTGCTTGAGCCCAGGAGTTTGAGGTTTCTGTGAGCTAGGCTGACACCACAGCACTCTAGCAGGGGCAACAGAGTGAGACTATGTCTCAAAAAAAAAAAAAAAAAAAAGCCTAAAGGGAGAGCCACACTGTATTCACTGATAAACAACTTAGTATTGTAATAATAAGAATTATCCCAAGATTATTCTATCAATTAGATATGATTTGATAAACAACTTAATATTGTAATAAGAATTATCCCAAGATTATTCTATCAATTAGATATGATTTTAATAAGAAATCCAAAAGAATATGTTTGAGGCTTTTATCAAATGTATTAAAAATGTATATGGAAAAAAATTCTACTGATAAAATCCTGCAGTGACCTGTCTTGTAACGAGAACCAGATCTTTACTGCATTCGAAGTTAACCTATCTGAATAGCCAGTTCTGGATTCCCATTTTACTCCTTGAAGATTTGCAACCACTTGTACCAATTGCTATATAAGCCAGCCTTCTTAGTTGCCACCAACAGAATCCCCTCTAACCATTTGGAGCAAAAAGAGGTTTATTAAAGGGTATTGATAGTTCACGGAACCATTGGGAGAACTGACAAAATAGTCTAAGCATCCACAACATCCAATACCTATGTCAGCATCCACACACACTCTTCTCCCCATTCTCAAACTGTGAAGCAACAGCATGTTCCTACCTAAAATAATATAACTACCTTGTACCAGCAAAAATGTATTCAACTTCCTACAAAAGGATATAGAGCAATCTCAGCATTGTTAAAACAACAAGATATCATGCCCATTGAAAGACACTATCTAATATTAATAAGAAAGTGGGGAGACAGAAAGTTCTCATGTACAGTTGCTGGAAGAGTAAACTGGCCTGGCTGTCTTATAGAGCAGGAATAGGTACTGAAACTTTTAGTAAAATTAAGAATGTATATATGGGGCAGGGCGCGGTGGCTCACGCCTGTAATCCTAGCACTCTGGGAGGCCGAGGCAGGTGGATTGCTCAAGGTCAGGAGTTCGAAACCAGCCTGAGTAAGAGCAAGACCTTGTCTCTACTAATAATAGAAAGAAATTAATTGGCCAACTAAATATATATATATAGAAAAAATTAGCCGGGCATGGTGGCACATGCCTGTAGTCCCAGCTACTTGGGAGGCTGAGGCAGAAGGATTGCTTGAGCCCAGGAGTTTGAGGTTGCTGTGAGCCAGGCTGATGCCATGGCACTCTAGCCCAGGCAACACAGTGAGACTCTGTCTCAAAAAAAAAAAAAAGAAGAAGAAGAAATGATTTTTATAGAAAGCTCCTGGCACATATCAAATATTATATAAATATGAGTTCCTTGACTTTTGTCCCTCTCCTCTCCTCCCCAAATAAGAAATAACTATTACTATATCTTATAATACACTGTCCTCTTTCATTGATGATTCTGAAGTCACCTCACAATCTTGCAGTGCCCTAGGGCTCCTATATTAATGTCAGTTCTTACTGTTCTGTGCTAAGTGTTAGAATACTAGATAATAGTATTTACTATATATAGTTAGATCATGAGGGAAATCTAATTATAGTGTCCCATGATTACTAATTTGCAACCGTTGCTGTTATTTTTGTCATTCAAGTTCATTTCATTAGCAACATTTGCCTTGAGCAAATCAAGTAAAACAATTTTATATTGCCTTATTCAAGAAGTTGTGCCCATCAGGAAGGGTCAGACTTCTGGTTATTGTCCAAATAGAAGGTTTATAGCTACCTAAGATAATTACTTAACAATTGTCAAAATGTCCCAACCTTTATTTCTCTTTCACATTTATTTCATTTCATATTTCATCTATAGTATTTCTTTCTTTTCTTTTTTCTTTTTTTTTTAGAGACCAGATCTCACTCTGTCACCCAGGCTGCAGTGCAGTGGCATGATTGTAACTCACTACAGCCTTGAACTCCTGGGCTCAAGTGATGCCCCCACCTCAGCCTTCTGAGTAGCTGGGATTACAGGTGTGCACCTGTAATCCTGACCGATTTTTTTTTTTTTTTTTTTTTTAGAGTTTGGGTCTTTCTGTGATGCCCAGGCTGGTCTCAAACTCCTGGCCTCAAGCAATCCTCTCACTTCTGCTTCTCAAAGTGCTGAAATTACAGACATTAGCCACCACGCCCAACCTGTAATATTTCTATTTGTGATGCTTAGATTAATCTGATCTTAATTCTTCATACAACATAACAGTATAGACCTAGAAAAATATTTGGTCTGTATTATGAATTATTGTAGAAATATTATGTTTGCCACTGTTAAACTATTTGTACCATTACTATGCAAAAATTACTATTTTAATTTCTACATTTAACCTTATCTTTTGCTTTTTTTGTTGTTTTTATTTTCACTGTTTCTCACTCCACAGGTAATTATGGATCTGATCAACTCCACTGATCACCTGATCAATGGCTCTACAAACAGCACATACTTTCCGGTTCCTCTATCAAAAATAATCATTGCCCTTCCTTTGTTTGTGTCATTTATAATTGGCACCATCACCAATGGCCTCTATCTATGGGTGCTAAATTTCAAGATGAAAAAGACTGTCAATACTCTCTTTTTTTTCCATCTCATTCTGTCATATTTTATTTCAACATTGATTCTGCCATTTATAGCCATCTCCCAGCTTCAGAACAATCACTGGAACTTTGGAACTGCCTTGTGCAAGGTCTTCAATAGCACTTTGACGATGGGGATGTTTTCCTCTGTTTTCTTCCTCTCGGCCATCAGTCTTGATCGTTATCTGCTCATTCTTCACCCGGTGTGGTCCCAGCAGCACCGAACCCCACGCTGGGCTTCCTGCATTGTCCTGGGAGTCTGGATCTCTGCCACTGCCTTCAGCATCCCCTATTTGGTGTTCAGGGAGACACGTCATGACCAAAAAGGAAAGTTAGTCTGCGAAAATAACTATGTTGTGTCTACTAACTGGAAAAGCAAGGAGATGCAAACTCTAAGTCAGTGGATTCATACAGCCTGTTTCATCATCCGCTTCTTGCTCGGCTTCCTTCTGCCTTTCTGCATCATCACCTTTTGTTACCAAAGAGTAGCCAGCACAATGAAAGAGAAGGGCCTGTTTAAATCCAGCAAGCCCTTTAAAGTCATGATGACGGCCATCATCTCTTTCTTTGTGTGTTGGATGCCCTACCATGTATACCAGGGCTTAATCCTCACTAAGAACCAGTCACTGCTTTTGGAGTTGACTATGATACTTACAGCACTAACCATTTCCTTCAATACTGTCTTTACTCCCACACTCTTCTTATTTATTGGGGAGAATTTCAAAAAGGTTTTCAAGAAGTCCATTCTTGCTCTGTTTGAGTCAGCATTTAATGAGGATTCTTCTGTAGAAAGAACACATAACGTAAATTCAGGAGCCTAAATTTAAATTCTAGAGCCTAAAGTAAACAAAGACTATCAATTACACCACTAGAGTTATGCCCTTTGCTTTTGTATGCTATAGTCTCTACATCAGAGGGACACCTAGGCTGTTCTATAGTTAGATCTCTGAACATTAAAAGGGCTGCAAGAAAACAAGCAATAGGTCATGTTGCTAATGTGAATTTTTTTACTTTTTTTAATTGTGGAAAAATATATGTAGCATAAGATTTGCCATTTTCACCAATTTTAGTGTACATTTCAGTGGCATTAATTATAATGTATTCACAATGTTGTATAACCATTACTACTATCTATCTCCAGATTTTTTCATTATTCCATACAGAAACCCTGTACTCATTAATAACGCCTCATTCCACCTCCTCTCAGGCCCTAGGAACCTGCAATCTACTTTCCGTCCACGAATTTGCCTATTCTAGATATTCCATATAAGTGAAATCAATAAATATTTGTCATTTTGGGTCTGGCTTATTTTACTTACTATAATGTTTTCAAGGTTCATCCATGCCGTAACAGGTATCAGAACTGCATTCCTTTTTATGGCTAAATTATATTTTATTGTATGTATATACCACAGTTTTTAAATCCAGTCATCTGTTGATGGACATTTGGGTTGTTTCCACTTTTTGACTTTGTAAATAATGCTGCTGTGAACATTTGTGTGCAAGTGTCTGTGTTAGTACTTGTTTTCGATTATTTTAGGTATACACCTAAGAGTGGAAATACTGGGTCAAATGGTAATTTTATGTTTAACTTTTTGAGGAACCATCAAGCTTTTCAGTTTGTACCATAGTACTACACTTACACCAGCAATATACAAAGGTTTTAGTTTCCCCTCATCCTCACCAATACTTGTGATTTTTCCTTTTTTAATTATAGTATGGTCATCCTAGTAGATTGAAGTGGTACACACGTGATTCTTGAAGTTAAGAATGCCAATTGCTAAATGCCAATGATATCCACGGATTTGAATTTTCTGTCATAGAATCTTCTAGCGAACAGACATTTGGACAGAGATGGCTCTTCATTCAATAACACCCAAATTAACTGATATGGGCAAAACTTAACATGGAGGTGACAAGGCACTCATCTTGTCATATCCATGTTAAAGTACAAAGATATTTGTAGATATCTAGAAACTAAAGTTTTAAGTATAAAAACATCTTAAGTGTCTCTTTTTAACACTTACAGATTAAGCTGTCTTTACAATTGGGAACTAAGACAATTATAATGTTCTTAAGATTCTTAAATATCTGCCTGTCATGGTACATGTAATTTTAGGATAGCAATAATATCAATTTGTCTTCCATGGTTTTCAAGTTTTGCTTCAAGTTTTTTGTAATACATTACAGCACCCATCTAAGTTATATAGAACCATATAGTATCACTGATCTATTACCTTTTTATTTATTAACATTTATGTTAGTTCCATCCATCAATCAATAGATGTCAATTCATAGGTAGTTGAACTATCTAGTTCAATTGATCCAACATGGAGATATTTAGGTCACAACCCATACTCAGTCCCTAAATGAGCCACCTAACTTTACATGAACCATTCCAAATCACAGGTATATATCCTACCCAGAAATCCCCAAAATGAATGATATTAACTATAATAATTAGAGAAAGAAAGGTAAATTAACCATGACTGTTTATACAAAGAAAGTTTTCATCTCAGTCAAGGTGAAGATAAAAAGAGAGAGAGAGAATGTAACAGTGGTTTGATGTCCTAGAAATCTTGCTAATTGACTTGACATCAGGGCTTCCCTGGGCAACTGGGGACTTGTCTCTCTCACTTAGAATGTAACAAAAAGCTTTGAGTAGGTTAAAACTTTTAATTGCTGGCTCCTATTGACAGCTTTTGGAGCCTGAACAGTTTTTTTCAGAAAGGGAGGGGTGGGACTGACCACCAGGCTGTGGCTCTGAGTGGCCCTGCAATGAAAAGGGAATGGTACTTTTTCCCTTCCCACCCTCTCCCAGGGCCTGACAAGCTCGCTGGAGTTTTATGATGCAGTATTTAAGAACAAAAATTATGGCTGAAGCCACAGCATTCTAGCCCGGCAGCAGAGTGAGACTCTGTCTCAAAAAAAAAAAAAAAAAAAAAAAAAAAAAGAATGAAAATTATTAAATGAAACATAGGATTCTTTGAAACAAGATTTGAACTTTGGAAATCTAGCAGCTACAGAGAGTGCATTTTGTCTCCCTCCTCATACCTGCTATAATAACAAACAAGGAACATACACTGGAATGTGTGGATTTTGTGGTGGTTATTAGCCATACGCTATTGTTTCTCGTTATTTTTTTTTAATTTTTTTTTAACATTTTAGTTGGCCAATCAATTTCTTTCTATTTTTGGTAGAGACGGGGGTCTTGCTCTTGCTCAGGCTGGTCTCGAACTCCTGACCTTGAGCTATCCACCTGCCTCGGCCTCCCAGAGTGCTAGGATGACAGGCGTGAGCCACCACACCTGGCCATATGCTGTTGTTTCTTACTTCCTTACAGCTATGCATGTATGCTTTAAGTTGTCTTTTTCATGAGGCCTAGTTTTGGGACTCTTTCATATACTTTGTTCCTTCTCTCTGTAGATTGTAAACTTCTCAAGGACAGAAAGAAGCTAACAGTTATTTCTTTCTTGCTTTTTTTTTTTTTTAGAGACAGGGTCTTGATCTGTCACTCAGGCTGGAATGCAGAGACATGATCATAGCTCACTGCTGTGCAACCTTGAATTCCTGGTCTCAAGCAATCCTCCCACCTCAGCCTCCAGAGTAGCTGGGACTACAGGCACATGCCACCCTGCCCAGCTTATTTTTCTCATTTTTTGTAGAGATGGGGGGGTCTCACTATAGTGCCCAGGCTCGTCTCAAACTCCCAGCCTCAAGCAATCCTCCTACCTTGGCCTCCCAAAAGCAGTATTTCTTTTTCATAACATTAAACACAATTGATAGCTAATAAAAGATATTTAATGAAAACTGAGTTTGGGCAATCACAGTATGGAAAGCACATACAAATATAAGATGTTGTTAATGAAAAACTATGTCCTTTTCCTACTTTATGTTGGCCACCAAGAAAGATCATCCAATGAGTAAGACATTCAGGTTTTAATTCAGCAGCCAATGAACGTAGAAGGGGAGCTTATGTGCTAAAGGTACCTTCTCCCTGAGCAAAGGTAAATGTGGGAGGTTTTTTTTTTTCCTTCCTAAAATTTTATTGGGGGAAAACTACAAAACATTTACAGTACAATGTTTACAGTCACAATTTGTAGTGAGCTGATTTCCCAAAATATATTACCACTCAAGTTAACTTATCTTGTTACATTCAAAAACCTACTCTGTCAAGGTTGGTTGTACGTAGATACAGTGTGGGAGTTTTAAAGATTTAGATATGATAAAGCACAGAGAAGAAAGCAAAAACAAAACAAGGCTGGGCACGGTGGTTCATGCCTGTAATCCTAACACTTTGGGATGCCAAGGTGGGAGGATTACTTGAGGTTGGGAGTTTGAGACCAGCCTGAACAAGAATAAGACCCCTCTACAAAAAGTAGAAAAATCAGCCAGGTGTAGTGGCACGTGCCTTGTAGTCCCAGCTACTCGGGAGGCTCAGGTAGGAAGATCACTTGAGCCCAGGAGTTTGAGGTTGCAAGGAGCTATGATGACAACACTGCACTCTAGCCCAGGCAACAGAGTGAAACCCTGTCTCAAAAAAAAAAAAAAAAAAAAGAGTTAGATACAGGACAGAAGAGGTGTGTAAGCTTGTACAGAGTGGAGTTTCAGATGCACAGACGTAGTTCATGTACATGCTTTTTCATACATCGCCTGTAAGGAAAATGGAGGTGTTTTTTCCTTAGTGGAGGGTTTTTAGTATTATAATGATATGTTAATGAGCCAAAGGTAACTGGAGGTCACCTGCTCTGATCTGTACCAGCTTTGTGCAGGTCTGGACTTCCTCTGGCATCCTACAGAGGGCCATGAGCATATCTGGAGCACTTGGGCCATCTGGTGTCCTTGGACAGCTGTGCCTATAGATAAAGCAACTAAAGGAAAACTCCTAAAATTTTCCAACTGTTCCATTGGGGCTGTCCTAGTGACAATGTTAAGAGGTTTTTTTTAAAAGAAATAACTTTAAACTTAATAAAATAGGGTATAAACTAAGAAAACTTCCCCCAAATGTATTTTTTAACCTCCCATAGAAGTATGGTTAACTTTACAAAATCTATTTGTTATAGTTGTGTTGATCCCATCAACCTCCTCACTGTTTGGAATTCTCAGGATCAAAAAGGTTTATAAACAAAGAATTAGTTACTTTGCTTTGTGGAATTGGTGCATGGAGACAGTGTTTCAAAACAACCTGCCTGTTAGCATCCAATTATATAAAGCTGCCTTGCTATATCAGCATGAAACTGGCTCAAGAACAGAATACAGGGGTGATTAGAAATATGCTTTAAATGCCAGCCTAACTTCTTTCCTTAAGAAGTGGCTTTGTTTTAATGAGATGAATGGGCTGCCCATCTGCTAAAATATGTGGGAGGACTTAGGGCACAAGGTGGGATTGTGTGTAGCCTGAGAAATTAAGGGCAACAATTTTTTACTAGTGTAGTGTATAAACCTGGCATTGTGGTGGGCTCTGGGGAAACAAGAGTGAATAAGATATAATCCCTGTCCTCAAGAAGCTTAAAGTCTAGGGCAGTGGTTCAGAATTTGGCTTCCCATTATAATTATTATCTGAGATACTTTTTAAAATTCCAGTGTCTAGCCTTACCTAAGCCAATTAAAACCAAAACCAAAATTTCTAAGGGCAGGACCCAGAAATTAGGTTGTTTTGTTTTGTTTTTGAGATAAGGTCTCTCTATGTCACCCAGGCTAGAGTGCAGTGGTGTCATCCTAGCTCACCGCAACCTCAAACTCCTAGGCTCAAGTGATCTTCCTGTCTCAGCCTTCTGAGTAGCTGGGACTACAGGTGGGCACCACCACACCAGGCTAACTTTTTTGTTTAAATTTCAAAGTATTACAGCGCTACAAATGTTTTTGGTTACATAGATTGCTTTTGTAAAGCTTGAGACAGGGTTACAGTGTGCCAGTCACCCAGATAGTGTTCATTGTACCCATTAGGAAGGTGTTCACCCATCCCCTCCTCCCCCCTCCCCTCTGTTTGATTTCCATTCAGTTATACTTCCTTCTATGCACATGTGTGCTCATTGGTTAGTTCCAATTTAATAGCGAGTACATGTGGTGTTTGTTTTTCCATTCTTTAGATACTTTACATAGGATAATGGTCTCCAGTTCCATCCATACTGTTGCAAGAGGCATTAAGTCATCCTTCTCCATGGCTGAGTAGTATTCCATGGTATTTTTCCTCTTTGGGGCAGAGGTCTTGCTCTTGCTCAGGCTTACCTCCAGCTCCTGGCCTCACGCAATGCTCCCACCTTGGCCTCCTAGAATGCTAGGATTACAAGCGTGAGCTATCACACCTGCTCAAATTAGTATTTTCTAAAAGTTCTCAGATTAAAGTAAAACAAAGTTAGAAAACCCCTGTTTAGTAGGAAATAAAAAGGAATAAAAAGTAGTTACAGTACAGAGGAATAAATGCCATATTTGGGGTAACAAGAGAACATCCCAACCCAGTCTTCACCAGTCAAAAAAGTTTCCCTGAATGAGGGATGAGGAAACATCTGGCTAAATACTGCAGAACAGTGTTAGGCATATAAAGAAGGGAAGGGTAGTTCAATAGAGGAAGCAGAATGTGTAAAGCCCTGGGCAGGAAAGAGATGACATCGCTATAAAGCAGTATTACCCAACTTCAATATGCAAACGAATCACCTAATGAACTTGTTAAAATGCTGATTTGATTCAGTAAATCTGAAATAGGGCTGAGATCCTGCATTTCTAACAGGATCCCAAGGGATCTCATTGCTGCTAGTTCAGCACAAGCAAAAAAAAAAGTATAATTGGAACATAGGTGTGAGAAGCAGGCTGCCAAAAATGAGCTGTAAAGGTCAACCAGGACTAGATCCTGAGAGCCAGTAGGAAGGAATTTGGAGTTGATCCTAGACTTTATCTCCAGGGTATTAAGGATCCTGCCACTGAAAAATCTTAGGCCAAATGGTGATAGGATCCAATTTACATTTTAAAAAGACAGATTGCTCTAGCTGCTATGGTAGAGAAGTCAAAACTGGAGGTGAGTGCTCAGACAGGACAGTGCTGCAATAATCTAGATAACTGATGATGTGACCTACTAAGAAAGTAAAAGTGGCGATGAAGAAAATTAGACTCCTATAAATTCTTTTAGTTGAGAGGCAGAGGGAGAGGGGACAGCTGAGGATAATTTCTGTATCAATTAGTGTTCTTTGTTCCAAACAGTAGATTTCACTCTGGCTGATTTAACCAAAAACTGATTTATTAAAAGACATTAAGTAACTCAAAGAATTATTAGGATGGCTGGAGAAACATTCAAGGCTAAGCTCCTAGGAATAATGTCCAAAACATGCGACAAAACTGACCAGATCAGAAACTTGTCACTGATGTTCCCTATTCCAGTAAATAATACTGCTGCTGCTGCCACTGTGTCCAAAATACCAGCAATTTGGTTTTACTGCCACTGTCCCCGCCACCAGTGCCATTTCTGTGTTAGGTCTTGAACACCCTTGTGCCTGAAAGCTCTGCCAACAACACGGAAGCCTCATGCAGAGTCTGTTTTCTTCACATTGCTCACTTCCAAATTTAGTCCTGCACCACGGTGTCTGATTGGCGTGTCTGCATCCTAGCTGCCCAGGAGGCTGGGAATTTAAAATAAATTCTGATTGCTACATGGGTGAGAAGGGGTTACTCACAATGCGGGAATTTCCCCAAATATAAAAGCCATTCAAAAGATGGTGGATAGAATATGAGAAATGTGCACATTCCTGTCTTGGGAGACAGATGGTGGTTCCATTTACAGAAATAGGGAACACATACACACACAAAAAAAGAAATGGGAGAAAGGAAGGAGAGAAGAAAGCAGAGAAGGAAGGAAGAAAGGAAACGTAAAGATAATGAGTCCAGTCTCGGACATATTACGTCTCGGGTGCCTTAGGGACATCCAAGAGGGCTATCCAATAGATATTTGGATATAAATATTTAAAATTCAAGAGATAAATTTGAGCCTTACAAGCATATAGCTCTCTGATTTCATTCAGACTCTGCTCATTTGCCATCTCTCCAAGAGGCCTGTTGAAAAATGCACTTTTACACTGCTCTGTTTCTCTTCACGGCCCTTAGCACTACCTGATATTATATTAGATATTTGTTTATCTGTGCATTCTCTGCTCTATTTCCCACTCCATATAATAAGCTTTATGAGTGCAGGGACTTTGTGGTTTTGTTCACTGCTGAATCTGTATTCTTCAGAACCCTATTTGGCACATTGTGGGTGCCCAATAACTGTGTTGAATGGATGGATGGTAACGAAAGCCATGGAGCGGGAGCAGAGGCATCCTCAGGTGAGTGTGCACAGTGAGCCACAAGGCCAAGGCTGGAATGTCCTGACCACTGAGAGGCAAGCAGAGGAGGTGGTCCGAGGAAGGAAACTTCAGGAGACGTATCTAGAAAGGAGAAAAGGAAAACCAAGTTTCCTATCAGGAAAGACAACATCTCAAGACACAGGGTGTATAGATTGGTTAAAGAAGATGACTGAAACGTGTCCATTGGACTTAACCTAAAAAGCTGTTCAGAATGATTAGCTTCAGGAAAAGATGCAAAATTGCGTCGTGCTGAGGACTGACTGGGAGGTAAGACTCCAGAGGCTCTGAGAGTAGCAACTCTTTTAAACAGAGAATTAAAGAATAATTCCCCCTCCTTCTTCTCACAAAAAGTAACTCTCACACATTGTACCAATTAGATATTAATTTGTGTTAAGGGACTGCTATTAAAATGCAAATGTACCTTTTAAGAAGGGTAAGTTTCATTCACAAGTTAATGGGAATTACTTTAATCAGCTTCGCACACAGCAGAGTGCAGCTAAACACAGTACTTAAAAGATCAGACTTTTGATTGTAGCCTAGAGGAAGAAAACAATTGGAGTGGAAGGTCAAGCCTGAGGTGAAGTTTGGAGACCCTGTAGGCAGTATAATAAGTGTACAGAGAAGTGCTATGAAAGAGAAAAGAAATAGAAAGGTATTCTGAAGAGAAAGTCAGCTGGTGTCTAAGAAAAAAATTGCCTAGAGGTGGTATGGCCCTGAAAATCCAGTTTATGCTAAATTGTTTGGGCCACAAATTTATAAACTCTCATATTAGGGCCAGTCACTCCAGTTTAGTTTACTTCAGGCTTTCCAGAAGATGGCTCGCCTTCCAAATTCTGTCTTCCCCCATCGGGTGGCAGAAAGGAGGGAAAAACATGTAACGGTGGGGAGAGAAATAAGAGTTTTTCAAATGCTCTCTGTTCTCCCTGTCTCTTCCCTACATTCTGAGCTCTTTGAGAGTAAGAACAGTGTCCTGTTCCTCATTTATCTCCAACACCTGGCTCATGGTGGGGCATGATGAGTGAATGCCTGTTAAAATTGAATAAGGCTGGGTGCAGTGGCTTATTCCAATAATCCCAGCATTTTCAGAGGTTAAGGCAGGAGGATTGCTTGAGGTTGTGAGTTCAAAACCACCCTGAGCAACATGGCAAGGCCCCCATCTCTACAAAAAATTAGAAAATTAGCTGGATGTGGTGGCTCTAGCCTGTAGTCCTATCAGGTTTTAGTCTGAAATGTTGGTTCTTAGTGCACTCATGGCCAAAGAATGACCAGACGCACCAAAGTAAGGCAAGCACAAAAATGAGGTCTATTGAGGAGAGAAAGATGGGATTACAGGACAAGAGCAAGATATAGATTTAGAGAGCATGGTGCATACGCCACAGATGATAACCGGACCCATTGTTGCAGCAAAGGGAGAGCATAAGGAAGGGTGCAAAAAAGGGCCTGGTTAGGGTCTTGCTTTATAGTGCCTGGATTGGGACCCCCTCGCCTCCCATGGTTCAGAGGTGACCATGGAACCACTTTGATTGGACAGTTGAGAGCTGAATGACCTTAGTCTTACTGCACATGCAGATCCCATGAGCCTCTCTGCAAGCCCATTTGTTGGGGAGGGGCGTGAATCACAGCAGCATCCACTTTCATCTCTAGGAGACCTGGAATCCCTTACTATCTACCTAACAGTCCCAGATACTTGAGAGGCTAAAGAGGAAGGATGGCTTTGAGCCCAGAAGTCTGAGATTGCAGTGAGCTATGATGACGCCATTGCACTCTATCTAGCCCAGGTGATAGAGCAAGACCACTTTTAAAAAAAGTTGAATAAATACAGGAATGCAGTTATTAATTAATTCTGCAGTTGGTATTTTTTGTATTCATGGGATCTTCAGAATGTCATTACTCAAGCATGCTGAGGAACCACAATATTTCTTTTGCTGCATTTGTGAAAAGGAGCAATCAGAAAGTTGCCATCTGATAATACTGCTCTCCCTTTTGCATCTCAAGCAACTACAATTGAAGATTTGGGTATATACGAACAATTCATTAGTAAAATCTCTATTATTCATTTATTTCCTTCTGGAGTCAGTAAGAACTTTATTTCATTATAAAACTCAAAGACAATAAAAATAGCTCATTATTTTTTTCTATATCAAATCAAATCTGATTCTGAGTCCCTTCGCCCCACAGTACAGAGGATTTAAGGACAGCCCCAAGAACGTAGGTACTTAGTGGCCCCCACTAATATGCCTCTTATTCAAGTCTGCATGAACCCTTGAAGGCACTGGCTCCATCCCTTCCTGCCATGCCAAATTGGGCCACATAAGGGACATTTTCACCAAGGCTAGGATCCCTGTAGCCATTCTTCTCTGATGCCTTGCCACACTGCCAATGGCTAAAATAAAAAGGAGGGAGAAAGGGAGGTCAGGGACCTTGATTCATCTTACACTGAGTTATCAAACTTCACTTCTCTAAATTCTTAGAGAGAAATTAAGGATTTCCATTAGAAATGTTAACTGTAGACCGGGCCCGGTGGCTCACACACATCCTAGCACTCTGGGAGACCGAGGCGGGAGGACCGCTCGAGGTCAGGAGTTCGAGACCAGCCTGAGCAAGAGCAAGACCCCCATCTCTACCAAAAATAGAAAAAATTAGCCGGGCATGGTGGCACATGCCTGTAGCTGGGACTACCAGCTACTCGGGAGGCTGAGGCAGAAGGATCACTTGAGCCCAGGAGTTTGAGGTTGCTGTGAGTTAGGCTGACGCCACGGCGCTCTAGCCTGGGCAAGAGAGTGAGACTCTGTCTCAAAAAAAAAAAAAACAAACAAAAAAACAATGTTAACTGTAGTCATCTCTTTCTTTGTCATCCTAGCTGTCATCTTCCAACAAAAAGATAATGCAAGAGTCACCATTGTGGCCTTCAAGTCCTCTAAATCAGTGTGCTCGATATGCCTTGCTTGCCCTCCAGATCCACACTGAAGCATTCTCCACCCTGCTTTCTGTCCTGGGAGGCTGACGGCTATGGATCACATCAACAGGTCTCCGTGCTTTCTGGTTTCTGCATGGATTTTGCCAATAGGGAGCTCTAGTAGGAAATGGAAGGGAGATAGAGAATAAGTCAAGTATTTATGTCCCTAGCTCCCTCCCTGAACAGTCACCTTGAATTGGTTGTGCTTCTTGGCAGAAAGTCAACTCTTTTTCTCAAGGATCTATACGTATCTCTACCTCTGGATTCCAGACTCCCTCCCCTTCAGGCCAAGGGGATAGTAACATCTCAGCTGCTACTATGGTTACTATACTACCCTCTGTGGTTCCCCTACACCCACATCTTTCTAAATAGTCCCTTTGTAAATGTTTTCTTTTCAAGAGAATGTATTTGTTTATGTCATATACCCATGAATTTCAAAGAGCTACATAAAAAAATAATTCTCATGACATTTCTTGGTACAAAGATATGAAAAAATAAATTTTAAAAGAGAATAAAATCAGAACTCTCATGCAAATATAAAATCAACATGTATCAAAGATTCTTTTCATTGATATTTAGCCCAAAAAGGAGAAAACCAGTAATATAGAACGACCCATTGAAAAGAGAGTTCAAATCTCTTGTAATGAAGAATTCCAAATAATTTTTGTGGATACTCACCATTCGAGGAGGTGGATCTTAACTCCCCATCCTTTGAGTGTGGGCTGTGTTTAGTGATTTGCTTCCAAAGAGTAAAACATGAGGGAGATGAGCTGTAACTTTACAGTGGAGAAACCTGACAAATGTACCTTAGCCAGGTAATCAAGGTCAAGATCATCAGCAATAAGACAGTTGACAGCACATACCACACCTTTGATGTGATGTGTTAAGAATGGTATTTAACCTCTGTGAATCTGCCCCCAAAAACCCATAGCCTCAGTCTAATTATGAAAAAGAAAATCCAATTCTAATAGAGAGGCATCTTACAATATACCTGACCAGTGCTCCTCAAAATTGTCAAGGTCATTAAAAATAAGGAAAGTTTGAGAAACTGGCACAGCCTAAATGAACATGATGACTAAATGTAATGTGGCATCCTGGATGGGATCCAGAAAAGGGACTTTAGGGAAAAACTAGTAAAATCTAAATAAAGTATGAAATTAATTAAAATATATAGTGCAGTTTCCTCAGTTGTGGCAAATATACTGTAATAATTTGTGATGTTAACAACAGGGGAAACTGGATAAGGGGAATATGAGAATTCTGTATTATCTTTTTAACTTTTCTATAAATCTAAATCAATTCTAAAATAAAAAGGTTTAAAAAAGAGAAAGTAGCCAAGCACAGTGGCTCATACCTAGCTACTTGGGAGGCTGAAGCAGGTGAATCACTTGAGGCTAGCAGTTCAAAACCAGCCTGGGCAATATAGCAAGACTCCAATCTCAAAGAAGACAAAGAGAGAAGAGAGGGAGAGAGAGAGAGAGAACTCAAAGTACTATATTCCTATATGTCCACTCGGGCGTCGGGCAGAGGGGAGGGGGAAGAAGGGGATGGGTATATAACACATAATGAGTGCGATGTGCACCATCTGGGGGATAGACATGTTTGAAGCTCTGACTCCGGGGAGAGGGAGGAGGGGGGGAAAGGCAACACACGTAACCTAAAAATTTGTACCCCCAAAATATATTGAAATTTTAAAAAGGTGCTATATTCATAGTCAGGTAAAGAATGCTGAAATGAATTTACAAATGGATGCAAAACTGGCAAAACCACTCAATATCCATAGGACAATAATTGGTTACATTCCACTGGAAACAATTTTACATTTTTTCTTGTTTGTTTTTTTTTTGTTTTGGGGGGTTTTATTTGTTTGTTTTTGAGACAGGGTCTTCCTCTGTCATCTGGGCTACAGTGCAGTGGCCTCATCATAGCTCACTACAACCTCAAACTCCTGGACTCAAGTGATCCTCCTGCCTCAGCCTCCCAGGTAGCTGGGAGTATAGGCGTGGGCCACTACACCTGGCTAATTTTTCAATTTTTTGTAGAGGTGGGGCCTTGCTGTTGCTCAAACTGGTCTCAAACTCCTGGCCTCAAGCAATCTTCCTGCCTTGGCCTCCTGAAGTGCTAGGATTACAGGTGTGAGTCACTGTGCCTGGCCTAATTATCCATTTTTATAGAGAGGAAAGTTTTTTTCTATTTTTATTTTTTAGAGACAAGGTCTCCCTCTGTCTCCCAGGCTGGAGTGCAGTGGCATAATCATAGCTCACTGCAGCCTGAAACTCCTGGCCTCAAGCAATCCTCTCATCTCATCCTCCTGAGCAGGGGGGACTACAGGCGCATGCCACCATGCCCAGCCTGACATGCATAATTTGAAGACAGAAATTTACTTCTATCTCTGCAGAGTTGTAAGACAGCCTGGTCAAAAACAACAAAATCCTATATAGCTGCAGTCGCCAACCCCTGGGCTGTGTACAAAGTACTGGTCCGTGGCCTGTTAGGAGGTGAGGGCGAGCAGGAGGTGAGGGAGAGCAAACGAAGCTTCATCTGTATTTAAAGCTGTTTCCAATCACTCACATCACCACATAAGCTCCACCTCCTGTCAGATCAGCAGTGTCATTTGATTCTCATAAGAGGGCAAACCCAGTAGGTTCACAGTAAACTGTGCATGGGAGGGATTTAGGTTGCACACTGCTTATGAGAATCCAATGCCTGATGATCTGAGGTGGAGCTGAGGGGTGATGCTAGCACTGGGGAGTGGCTGCAAATACCGATTATCATTTGCAGAGAGGTCTGATTGCACGATAAATGTAATGTGCTTGAAGCATCCTGAAACTATCTCCCCAACCCCTGGTCCATGGAAAAATTGTCTTCCATGAAACCAGTCCTTCGTGCCAAAATGGTTGGGGACCATGGCTAAATAGCCCTACAGGACCAGGTAATATCCAGAGGCTCCAGGATTCCATTACAAGGGTATCCAGAAATCTCCTTTGCCCAATTCAAAATCTGTCATAATTTTTTTCTAAGAAGGATACAGGACCAAAATTATTTAAAAAATGCTTAAAACAGGCTGGCCTGACTTGGCAAAGAGTTAATAGACATATACAAATATTCAAAAGGTCATAGAATGCATTGCTAAGTTATCACAACACTATAAACTGAAAAATAACCCAAAGATCAAGCTAATTTATCAGCGTACCCTGGGGAAACCTACAGACTGCCAAAGATATACATCATTGCCCTAGAGTTAAAAGCACTTCCTATATTGTGTTACCTAGGCAACACACTGCAAATGGTACAGTAATAAAATAAGATTAAAACAGCATATTGAACAAAACAGCAATCAATATCAAGTTTCAAACTAAAATCCATTGCCTACCTGGTTTACAACTATTCATGTTAAGGACAGACTCAGCCATTAGGTGGCAGCTATCATTTTTTCAGGATTCATATTTTCATATGGAAGGGCTTCAGCAGGACTGACACTCCTGGCCTCAGCTTCTGCTATGGTAAGAAGCAATTCCATGACAAAACATATGGTTGTGGTTTGAAGCATTTGCCCTTGCACTTTTGATTTCAAGCTCTTATTTAAATCTCTTTCCTCTTTCCTCGGAGTCTTAATGCATGCGGCAAATGTCTTGAAGTCAGAATTCACATGGGCCTTTCACATCTTGGTTTCAGACACCCTGGTGGAAGACTGTCTCTCGGTGACTGTACTGGACACCTTCCAAAGTGAAATTTGCATAGACCATATCAGCCTATCCTGAACATCCTCTAAGATTTTGGTGTGATGCAATAACAAACAGACACTGAATTTCACTTTTATAAATATAGTTTTGTTAGCAGTACCTGACTAGCCTCAAGAGAGAATTGTCCTGTATTCTTAAACTAAAATAATTCTTCTTTTTTTTTTTGTTGAGACAGAGTCTCACTCTGTTGCCCGGGCTGTAGAGTGCCGTGGCATCAGCCTAGCTCACAGCAACCTCAAACTCCTGGGCTCAAGCAATCCTTCTGCCTCAGCCTCCTGAGTAGCTGGGACCACAGGCATGCGCCACCATGCCCGGCTAATTTTTTACATATATTTTTAGTTGTCCAATTAATTTCTTTCTATTTTATAGTAGAGACGAGGTCTCGCTCTTGCTCAGGCTGGTCTTGAACTCCTGACCTTGAGCTATCTACCCGCCTTGGCCTCCCAGAGTGCTAGGATTACAGGCGTGAGCCACCGCACCCGGCCACACTGAAGCAGTTTTAAGTAATGACTTGAAGGCCTAGAATTAGCAAGTATAAAACTCCGGCCCTAAATTCCTCTTCAGACATCTTCCATTAAGGGTTTTCTACCAGATAACACATCCTGGCCTGATGGAAATGGTCAGATTACCCAGGATCATCACCAAAGCCTGTTGTTTTAAACAATGTCAAGGTCGCCACTGTTAAATTGAGAGCTGTGCACACAGCACAGCAGGTGGTAAGGAGGGCGTGATTTAGAAACTATATGGAAACAAGATCTTTGGCAGTAGTTGCTTGCCCGTGAAACTGATGGGAAGCAAATTGACAAGAAACCTACTAAATTATTAGGGGAATTGTATCCAAAGAAATCACAAGCTTAGACTCTAAAACCAGTAACCATTTGATCCCTAAGCAACTCCCAGTCTCCAAACCTGCACCGGCAGGAAGACAGCTAATAAGGTGCACCATTCCCAAGAAGAGCTGCCTTTCCAAAGCCACCTCAGATGTGACCACAGGGACAATGAGCAAGGAGCAGAGGCCAAGGATGCAAGCTGGGACCACCAAGCAACCCACCCCACTGCCAGGTCAGAGGGTCTTTGCTGTTCTTACTTGGTGGCTTGGCTCATTGTTATAGATCCAATTGGAGGAAAGGACAGAATCAGAAACACACAATAGTCACTGGTCAGTAACTACTGTGTGTTTCCAATTCTTTTTTTTTCCTCCAAATGTAAGTTTTTATTCTGGTCATATTTCTCCTTCGCTGATATAGATTAGATATGGGAAGGACAGAGCACATGTGTTTTAGGCTATAAACTGATCCATGAAGAGCCATACCAGACGTGATGGAGAAGGTTGCATGTCATGGAGTTTGGGTTGGATGCCCTATCTGGGTGGGACTTTGGGGCTGTCTCCCTGTGGGGAAGGAATATGTCATATGAGTGGGGAAAACAGTGTGTGAGGATTCTGGTAGCCAAAAGGGCAGAATGGAAGAGACAGCTAGCTGGCTCCTATATTTCTTCTCCTCTATCTCAGAAAGAAATGTTTAGCTGAGCAGATAGCTATTCAGAATGAAGACTGCATTTCACAGCCTCCCTTGCATCACGACCATTTAACTAAATTCTGGCCAATGGGATGTAAGCCAACATGGTATATGCAACTTCTAGGATGTGTCCTTAAAGGAAGGGGCCAAGCTCTTCTTTGGGCTTTCCTCCTTCATGCTGGATGGAAGAAGATGCGATGGATGGTGCTGGGGCAGCCATTTTGTTCCTTGGAAGTAAAGACAAGACACGTGGAGTTAGAGAGGCTGATGACTGTGCAACTAAGCTTCCACAGCAGCTCCAGCCTGCTAAGCAACAGACGTGAAAGGAAAAATAAACTGCAATTTGTAAAAGTCACTGGCTTTTTTACTGATCCTTGAAAACTTAATATTACTATAATCCATGCATATAACCTAAAATTACTGAAAGAAATATTCCAATCAACTGGTAGATAAATAAAAATAAAGATCTCACACATAGAAACCCATGAAAGAACTGACAGTAAGCACTAAGACCATTAAAGTAGAGAGTAAAGTCTAAATAATTCCAAAAATAATGCAGTAAAGTTAATCATTGAATGAAAATCTTCATGATGTAATGATAATAATTTAAAAATTTTAAGGGATGTATTATATGCTATCGATGATTGACTTACCATGCTTCAGGAACTGTTCTAAATGCTTTCTATGCATTATCTTATTTCATTCCCATAATAACCCTATGATACTTTTAAGCCAACTTTAGAGATGGGGCAACTTCAGCATAGAGAAGGTAAATCCTTTGGTCACTGCCATGTGTTATCCGGCAACCAAAACCTAGGAGATGGCAGAGCAAAGTATGAAATCAAATAAGAATGCTAATTTCTTCATTTTACATAAACAAGACTTATGAATGTTTTGCTCAAGTTACTGCCGATTAAGTTATCAATGACTATGAGGCAAAAGAGAATGTATCTCTTCTAAGTCACAAGAGGTAAAAGTATTTCTGAAAAGGAATAATAGCCCATACAACAAAAAATTTAAAGTAAAGGAAAACTAAGAGCATTAAAAGGGAGTACAGGCCGGGCGCGGTGGCTCATGCCTGTAATCCTAGCACTCTGGGAGGCCGAGGCGGGTGGATCGCTCAAGGTCAGGAGTTCGAAACCAGCCTGAGCAAGAGC
>CAUYRT010016036.1:0-14520 GCA_963574885.1 Lepilemur ruficaudatus | reverse complement strand
CTCTCAAATCTGGTCTGCCAGGCTGCTGTTGTCAGAATCCTATTAAAGAGTGGCACTCCAAACCAATTTGTTCAAAACTAAAACTTCTGATTGGGCTTCATTTATTTCATTATTGCAAGTTTTACATAATACTTAAAACTCTTCTTTTGACTATGTTCCAATCTTAGAAACAAAATGCTCACTTTTTTTCTATTTCACTTCTCTCAATAAAGACCCAAACTATGATTTTGGCATTTTGCTAGTTGGTGAGCTCTGCAGGTATTTGGAGTAATGTTGTAATGCATATTTGATTACAAAATTTATTGTCCCTTCATTCTCAAGAATGAATGAAGAATCTCAGGAATCAATAGAAAGGAATGTTTTAAGATAAGGAAGTTTGCTAATCTGAGAACAAGCCACAATGTATTGGCTCAAAGTGATCTGTTAAGCAAACTGATGGCCTGCAGGCATGAGTTAACCTTTGCCTTACATGGTCTTAGGTCCCATTTGCAATTAGCCTAAACTCCAAAATGAAGGGGGTATAATGATGCATGTCTGACATCCCTTCTCTTCCTGGCTAAGAACTCAGTTTTAAGGGTTTTCTGTGGTCCTCTTGGCCAAGAAAGGATTTGTTAAGTCATCGGGGAGCTTAGCATTTTAATTTTGGTTGACATTCTTTTCTTATGTGGCTTTCCTCCATGACCCAGATATTGGGCCCAGGCCCCTTCCATCTTGTAACTCAGATATCCCCTAAGACCCAATCTGTTGCTTTCAGCCATCAATAATGGAAATAGTTTGTGGAGGGGGCCTGCACACCTTAAAAGCCTTGTCTTAAGAATAGCGCATGTCAATTCCATTCAAATTCCATTTGCTACACTTGACTGCAAGGAAAGCTGAGGAATGTAGAATTGCTGGGAAGAAGAGAGGTCAGAGTTTTGGTGAACTGATGGCAGACTCTGCTGCACCTGAATCCTGGGATTCAATTCACTGCAAAGAAAGTTCTGAAGAAGATCGGAATAGCCTCAGCAGAGGGGGAGAAGAGAATGGGTTGAGTATGCCTCTTAGCTGAGGCCCATGGAGACACAGATGTGGCCTGTTTGGTTTCTGCCCTACAGATCGTACCCGGAACTGAGGCTGATGTGGCAGCCGAGGGGGCCCCTGTGGAGGAAGAAGAGGCAGAGAAGGCAGCTCTCCCTGCTGGAGAAGGAGTAAGTTTAGAGGAGGCCAAAGTTGAAACTGAAACCACTGAGGTTGTAGACGGTGACAGACCTCAACCAGAGGAGCCAGAAGCAGCAGTGCCTCAGGTAAGTGTCCTAGTGAGGGAAGCTTCTGGGGTACCGCTGGTTAGAGTGCTCCGTCCCTTGGTTAATGGTGATAACTCCTTGGTGTGAAATAGGTTTGTAGCAATTTTGTGACTCCCTACTCCACCAAAAAAATTTATTACCAAATTCTTGAAAAGGTTGGTCTCAGCATCCTCTCAGTATCAGCATTGCAACATTCCACACGGGCCCCTGTGGCCAACTGGGCCTAAGCACAGAAAGGGGAAAAGGAAACTATGGAATAAAGTGATGGGGAAGAGGAATGAAGCACAGACAATGAAAAAAAATGACCATGAAGGAAGGAGAAAGAGCATATGACTAAGTGAGAAAATGCCCATAAAGTGCTTAGCCCGGCACCGAGCGCATGACGTGAACTCAATGTTGGTAGTTAAATCTTATTACTATTATTACTGTTCTGTGGTTGTTATCATTACTAGAGTGCCCCAAACTCTCCCTCAGGCTCACTGCATCAACAGTCCATTGCTGTGTGGCCCTTTCAGAGGGGAGCTGGGCCATTAAGTCCATCCGTGAGGTTGGAGCTGGCCCAGCTCTGCTCTGCTTCAGAGCAGCATTCAAAGGCAACAAAAGTGCATATTCTGGGACTGCGGGGGGGCCTCCAGCCCAGGCACTTGTCCCCCACTGTTTGGGTGCTATGTCCTCTAGAAGGCGAAGGAGGAGAGGGCTCAATGGTATGCTTTCTTTTTTCCTGATGATTTTACTCAAAATGAATTTCCAAAATTCTCTCCGGGGTTTCAGGCTTAAAACTGAATTATCCTTTTCACCCCACTAGAAAAACGGCCAATAACGGTGGCATTTGGAGAAGTAGCTCAAAAGAACATTTCCTTTTTTTCCCTTAGATTTTTGTCACAATGCCAGGAGAGGTTTTGTATATTGTTATGCTTTTGGGAAGAGTGTACTAATTTCTTCAAATTGACAACTGGAAGTGTTTATGTGCACTGATAGCCCGAGGGAAGATCAAAATGAATCTGAAAGTCAATAAATACATCTGCAGACTCCCATTAAGTTAAGGAAACTCCCTCATCTTTGTTAAACAAATAAAAGGGAGGTCCTGATCCTTTGGTCCAGAAAAGAGAGCACTCCCAGTGGATGGTGGGAGCTGTGGCCCCTCCAGGATAAACTCAGTGTGGCGCTGATGATAATCTACAAGCAAAGGGCAGGTGGATGTCTCCCAAGCCAGGCTACATCTTTCCCAGCTAATATGGTTTTGGGAAATTCAGGAGCCCCGTGGGATTATGGGGAAAAAAATCACACACAGGAGGCTAAATGCCAGCTTCAAATAAGTATTGGTATTCAGGGGACCAGAATGAGACTCACAGACACGAGAATCCTGCAGTCCCTCTCAGGACTATCTCCCTCCCCTCATGCATGACCCACTCTCCCCCCAGTCCCCTGTCCCTCTTCCCAGTTTCCACAGAAACCTCACTGTTACCAAACTGCGTGCCTGTGCAAGGATCCAGAATTAATCCCACTAAGTGTTCCATCCTCAGGAGAGACAGAAAGGAGGCTGCGCTGGCACAGGGGGGCCCAAAGGCCGAGGGCCTGAGCAGGCTTAGAGCAGAGCATGCCGTTGGCTGAGTGGGGACGTGTGGAAGTGGCGGCCAAGGCGGTGGGTGGGGGCGGAGGCAGGTCGTGGAGGACCAGCAAGTCCTGCTTCCCAGACTCTACTTGGCACCAGCACGTGTTTGTTCCCCCAGGAGAAGGTCATCCCTTCTGTCGTCATAGAACCTGCCTCCAACCACGAAGGGGAGGGAGAACAAGAAATACTCACAGGTGCAGAGCTGACAGTGGCCACTGAGGACGTGGCTGCTTCGGGTCCCAGCAGCGAGGCGCTGGACCTGGCCGCCGAGCAGAAGCCCCTGGAGGACCCTCAGCCGGCACCTTCTGCACCAGCCCCGGGAGCTGCTGACCAGTTAGCATCTGCAAGGGAGGCCGCTCAGGAATTGCCTCCAGGCTTCCTCTACAAGGTCTTTTTTATTTTTTTTTTAATCTCTTGGCCCTTTGTTTTGTCTTTACTTTGAGTCCCTTTTGCTCAAACCTTTGCTTTTCTGATTTTCATGTTTACTTTTTGCAATCTGTAGTCTTTCTCTGAACTGCCTTCCCTTCATCCCAACATCACCTTGGAAAATGGCGCATTTCCATGTATGCTGCTGGACAAGCAAGAACTAAAGTAATACCTGTTCATACTTTAAAACAGAAAATTAAAGGGAGTTTACCGTAGGGCAATGGTTTGCCTCTGGGTAATGAGTGGGTAAATTCCTTCCAGCCCTCTCCTGTGCTCCCAGGGTCTGTCCAGCCCGGCTCAGACCAGGCCTTTCAAATCACCCGCTTAGTGCGGTCCTCACCAGTTTATATTCCTTTGGAGGTAGGAAACTGAGTCATTCAGTCAACTCTGGCACCTGGTACAGTGTATGACACAGAGTAGGGAGGTGATAAATATTCTGAAAATAAATGAATAAATGTATGAATGGGCTTCTATCAAAAGAAGGAAAAGAAAAAAGTATAAATGGGAAGAAAGTTTTGCTCAAAGAGGCTAGTTGGAGTCTTATAAACTCAATGTAAACGTAAACTTTACCAAAAAAACCTCAGTAAATAGCTAGAAAACACTGGCTTAAGCTAAATGTTAAAGGCAAATAATGGTCCTTAATAGAATCAGGTTAGGAATTGTCAACCTGAAGTAATGGAAAAAATCAGAACAATTTTAAAGAGTTTATTCAGAGGAAAAGCTGAGAATGGCCATTCAAATACCACAGACTCCACAGGGATGGGAGTCAGTGCTCTGAAGTTGAGTGTTAAGGTCTTACTTATCTAGGCAGAAAACAAAGAAAGTTAGTAGGATTATAGCATTTTTTACAGAGGGCTGGTTTGTAAGTTTCAACAATTTTCTTTTCCCTAGGTCTCCTTTTTTTCTTTTCCTGGCAGTTTGTTTTCATTTCTTTTCTGATTTAAAAGAGTATTTAACATTCATTCCATCTTAGACAATGGGATAGTCATGAAGTCCTTGTATGAGAGAGGAAAGAGGAAAGTTCATCCATAATGAAGATCAATGGTGAAAAGGGAAGGGGTCTTCCCTGGCCCCCTTTCCTAATTTGTAACATTTTGTGAAACCTTGTATGTAAGGAAGAAGTCTAATCTATAATCGGAGAAACAAAGGTTGCAGCTGCCTAGGTTACAGCTGTCTGTCCAGTGACTCAGGCCCCATAATCACATTCCTTTAAGGCTCAAAATAATTTAAAATTCCAACAGCTTAGATTTTTGAATTGTTTTCACAGAATATTAACTTCTTCAATTTGATTTTACACTTCAAAATTCAACTCTTTTCCTTTTGAAAAAGGTTTACATTTGTGTTTATGGGGCCAGGATCGAATAGTAATAGTCATATTCATTGTCCCTCTCTCTTTCCATAGGAAAGCAACTGTTATATGCTACCTCATACAGGATTGGGTGGTTATAATGGATTTATGAATGAATTAATGTGGAGAAAAAGTCAAACCTGTGGGTAGGGGGTTGTGTCCTGCCATGTTCTGTTTTAATTAGAGTACAAGAAGTCTAAGAAGGGTTGTGGAAACCAGGAGGGGGTTTCGGTCTAGGTTCAGTTGTTCACTATACAAAGACCCAATTATTGAGACGAGGAGGATTGCCAAGGAAGAAAGGAATTTTTGATACAGCAGCTGTGTTGTCAGAAGAACTGGAGAAGCTGCTGCAAGTCCCTCTCCCCACCAGTGGAGATCACGGGCTTTCAAGGGAGGGGCCGTACCTTGGGGCAGATCATGGTGTGTGTGTGCATTGGGGGCAGGTTGTGGGGATGGTGAATCTGGTCAGGAAGTCTGCCCAGGGGCCTTCAGAATCTCAGCTCTTTTGCCTCAAGAAAATCCACCATTTCTGGGAAACAAGTCAAAAGGTCAAGTAATATGGTAAGGGAGAGGATTGTATAGGGGTCATTGAAATTTGTGCAATGGAGGACCTTTACCGAAGCAGTGTGCCAGGCAAGGCTAGGGCTTGGCGGGCCCATCTTTGGCTTCCTTGCTGACTGTAGTGTAACCTTTAACCCCATTCTCTGGGCATCAATTTTCACATCAAAGGAATTAATTTTGGGGTAACATAATCATTTCCAGCTCTGACATTTTATGATTCTATCTTCAAAATACACATATTAAACAGATTGTTTAATTTTGGAGATAGGGTAGAGGGGAAAGACATGGGACAAATAAAACTAGCCGTGACTACAGAGTTACTCAGGCTGGATGGTGGACGCACCGGGGTTCATTATAGTATTTCACCTGCTTTTTAAAAATTTTTCTATAGTAAATTATAAAGAAATATTTTTACAAGTGGAAATAAAGAAATAGGTTGCCATGGTATAAAGGGTAGGGTAGGAAAGGAAGGAAGTTTATTTACAGAGAAATTGATCACACAGATTAATTAAATGGTAATTCCTATATAACAGGCAAATGTTGGTTTTCTTGATTATTACTTATTTGACAGAAGCTGGAGTTAGAGGAACTTTCAGCTAGACATTTTTAGTTCAACAACAAATAATAAAGCATCAGTGATAATGGAAATTTCTAACAAAAATATGATGAATTGAAATTTAATATAATACTTTCAGCTATTGCAGAGGGCATTTGCATTACTAAATATACATGCAAATGACCTCATTAGAGAATAGGATTTTCTACATTATAGATCTTCTTCTCCTTCTTGGGATATGATACATGTCTTCATCTTTTTTTTTACTCTGAGATATTTATTCTGAGGCGGACCTACAGATAAAAAGCATGTCTACATCTTTTATGTGGCATAGAGAATGCTTGTAAGAGTGTCTGCTTATAATCAGGCTGGGAAACTATGATTTTATGTTCTCTTCTTTTCTTTCTAAAATTAATCTGTTATCTTAAAATCTTTTGCAGGTGGAAACACTGCATGATTTTGAGGCAGCAAATTCTGATGAACTTAACTTACAAAGGGGTGACGTGGTGCTGGTGGTTCCCTCAGATTCGGAAGCCGACCAGGTAAAAGATAACATTGGAAGATGATTCAGACTACCTAGGTTTTTCCTGAGGGTCAATTGGACACAGCAACTTCCTGAAGATATTTCTATTTTCTGAGATGCTGCAAGCCAACTAAAAAGGGCTTAAGGGCTTGTGACCACAGCACATCATTAATCCAGTTTTTAGAACACGCTTTTGGGATGCTGTTACATTGTTTCTTTATTAAATTAAAAAAGTGACAACATAACCACATCTCTGTAACACCAGTCTTCAGGAAATGCAGACACTGCATATGAACTAAAAATCCCCAACAAAAGTGGCTGCTTCTGGGGGTGTTGACGTTGCCTAGGAAAGAACATAGGGAAAATATCTGGGATGATGAAAATGCTTTATGTCTTAAGAGGAGTGGGTTGTATGTGTGCATACATTTGTCAAAACTTATTGAACTGTATACCCAATCTTCTTCTCTGTATTACATAGTGTTTAAATTACATTTCAATTTAAAGAGATTCTTTAGAAACAAAAATCAGCTTCTGGAAGAGTGGTCTGATGTTAAGGTACTAAGAACTCCCATCTTGTTCTCATTCATAACATTTGTGAACATCTGAAATAGCATGTAAAATGTGTAAATGGGTCTATGAACATGTTTTTCTGGATTGAAGAGCTCTAACTTCCATACTATTCTCAAAGAGATTTATGAGCCCTTCTTCTAAAAAAAAAGAAAAAGAAAAAAAAGTTAAACATCACTGCTTTTGAGGTAAAGATTTAAATGTTCAACATTTTATTTTTTATTTTGAGAGTATGCATATCAAGATAGATCAGTTGCTGGGTCCAACAGCAAGAGTCTCTACCACAATAAAATTAGAAATTAATAACAATAATATATTTTTAAAAACTCCAAAGATTTAAAAATTTAAAAATATACTTGTGAATAATCCATGGGTCAAAGAAATCTTAGTATAAGTTGAACAAATATTTAATAAGTGATCATTGATTCTAAGTTTTAAGACTAAGAAGATACAAAGAGGTCAAATTAAATAGAAAGTACATAGAAGGAAGGAAATAATAGAGATAATTTCACAAATTAATGTAACAAAAAGGTAATAGAGAAAATTAATAAAGCCAAAAGTTGGTTTATTGAAAGGATTACTTACGACTGTCAAAACCTTAGAAAAACGCTTCAAGAAAAAAAAGTGACAATGTATAAATTCCCAATATCAGGCAGAAGACTCAATATCTCTACATATCTCAAGGACATTAAGAAATCCCATTACATGAATTTATATTTTTTGTATTAAAAATAAGTTATTTTTTAAAGAAATGAAAGTTTAGAAAAAGCTAGTATTTTATATTTACCAACATGTTTGCCATTCACAGTATTCTTCATTCTTTCCTATATTTCTGTGTTTCCATATGGTCTTATTTCCTTTCTACTTAAAAAACTTCCTTTAGCTATTCCAGTAATGCTGATCTGCTGGTCACAGATCCTCTCAACTTTTATTTACCTGAAAATGTATTGATTCACCCTCATTTTTATAGATGTTTTCACTAGAGAAATAATTCCAAATTGATTTTTTTTCTTTGAACTCTTGAAGATGTTGAAACATTGTTTTCTGGTCTCTACTGTTTGTAATTAGAAATCAGCTGTCATTAGTTTAATATTGTTTCTTTGTATACAAAGTAACTTTCCATCTTTCCCTGACTACTACTAATAATTTCTCTATATCTTTAGTTTCCATCAGACTCGCTATATTGTGCTTGGGTGGTTGTGTGTTTGTGTGTGTGTGTCGGGGGGGTGGTGGGTGGACACTGAAGTTCACTGAGCTCCGGTGACTTGTAATCTGATGTTTTTCACTACTTTCAGAAAACTTATAGCTATAGTTTCTTTAATTATTTTTTTCTTTTGCCTCATTCTCTTCTTTCATTCTGGGTTTCCAATTATATGTATGTTGGAGTTCTTGATGTCTAAGACTCTCCTCTTTTTTATTAAATATTTATTTCTCTTAGGAAGTCAGGTTGGATAATTTCTATTGATCTGTCTTTTTTTCTGCTCTTTATTTTTCTGCCAGTCCAAATTTGTTATTAATTTACCTGGTGACATTTTCATTTCAGATATTATACAATTTTCTAATTTCCATGTTGTTCTTTCATATAGTTTACATTTCATTGCTGAGATTTCTCACTGATAATCTTTCATTATTACTGTCTGTCAATTTAAGTACCTAAACATATCTATAATAGCTGCTTTAAATATCTTTAATTCCAAAAGATGGGCCAACTCAGGGCATATTTCTATTGATTGCCTTTTATCTTGGGATCATATTTTCCTGTTTTTCCTCATGTCTAGTAATTTTTTTATTGATACTAGACACAGTGAATGGATAACACATTGTAAAGAGTCTGGACTTTGTTTTCTTTATCTGAAGATTGTTTATTTCTACTCTACCCATCATTTAAATTACTGGATAATTACATTGAATTCATCAAAGTTTGTTCTATACTTTCTTATGGTGCATCTGTTTCAACTTTGCCATAAGTCTTAGCATAAATTCTTAAATTTTTCTTAGGATGTTGTCTGTTCTTATAAAACATGGCCCTTTTGGGATTTCCATAGAAAGCCTGAGGGGTTTATTAAGCCCCCCAACATAGTGGGATTCAAACTCTGTTCCCCCTCCACTGGCAGTACTTAAATGGCTACTCACCTCTTTCAGCCTTCCTGATGCTGCTTTCTCCCAGGGCTCTTGGAGGACCCCTAATGCTTGTACACATTGGGGAGCAGCCCAGGATTTCAGGGAAGTTTCTCTGCATATTTGGGGGGCCCCATGGCTCCCTCCTTTTAAAGTTATCCCTCCCTAAATGCTCAGCTGCTCCGGCAGCCCTAAGCTCTATCCTCTGAATGCCTGCATCACATGGACTGAGGGTAGTCCTTGGGGAAAAGCCACATTAGCATAGATCTCACCCAGTGTAGTTTCCTGCTGTCAAGGGTTAAATGATTTCCAATTTCTGCCTGCTTTTCATCACTCTCACTGCCTTGAAATAATTATACACATTATTTATACCCACCCCATTATATATAAGCATATCTTATGTTACCTATTTTATAAATAGTCATTTGTATATATAAATAGTTGAAAATATTTATACATGAATAGAGACGTAGTTATTCTAGTGTTTCTAATTGCTCTGTGCAGAAGCATTTGTCTAATACAAGCTATTCTGCTATTACCAAAACGGGAAATCCTTGTCTACCATATATTTTCAGCAGCTAAAATTTAATGTTTCTCATTTTCTTAGCTAAAGATTGATATTGGCTAATATTCTTTATGACATAAATTGTCTTTAAAATATATGTGTTAGAATATATCTTTATGGGCTTGTGGCAGTCTTTTACTTTTTTTCTTTATTGAAACAATTTAAAAATGCTTGACTCTACTTGACTCCATTAGATTTTTCTCTCACCATAAATAAAGTCAAATATAGGCACTCGTGGGGGGAAAATTACCGTGTATATGCTTACTATAGGTTTAGAAAATATTTAGTTATCATCTTTTATTTTAAGTGTAACTTTGTCCTTCACACACATGACATCATAATTCTAAAGAGGGCACTTTTCCTCATCAGCTAGGATATTATCAGCTGTTTTATTGAGTCATTTTTTCTCAGTGTTTTTTTTCCCTGCCTTCAAAAATTGGCCTGTCCAAACACTTATATTTCTAGTCTGTATGGCAGCATCAATTTGTAGTCTCAGATTACATCAAGAAGGAATGTTTTCAGCTTCTTTGTTTAATTTTTGAGACCTTGTTTTATCTGATGTACTTGAACTGTGTTGGGGGTTGGTTCAGATTAAATATGGCCATCCCTCATTTTAAGTAGAATCTCTTTCCCATACTGGTTAGCATAATAAAGACAGTCATTTCCCACTAGTTTCCCTCCATACAGTCTGTATGTTTCCTAATGTTTCTTCCAACCCAGTGTCTTTTCCAGCTAGACTCTGCTTATCTTCAGTAGACCAAGGGCAGACAGCGGCCTCTGTTTCTGTTTTAGATGCCTATGCTCTATCCCATTCTCTATGATCATATGTGGATGATTCTTGAAAGTTGCTTTGGCCAAATGTCTTCATTTTTATTTAGCTTTTAGTATTTAAAAAGCCCAAAAGGATGTGGTTTACTGGGGTTATAGGATGTGATCTGGGGTTCAGAGTTCTTTCTTATAAGCAAATGTCTCAGGATGAAATACAAGACCATCCACAGCCTTGTGTATAGCCTGTAACATAGCCAGCGCTGTATTCTAACCCAAGGAAGCTCAAGCTTCTTTTCCTGCTGTGACCCCTAGGACAGGTAATGCTCTTGTATACGAAATGCTTTCACATGGCATTCCTCTCTTTGCCCTGGCTATAATTCCAATCCTTTTTCCCTTAAGACCTCTTATCATAATCCAGTTAACATCAATTAACTATACTTTGTACAAATATAATATTAATATAAATCTTCAATTTACTATACTTTATACAGTAAATAAATCATTGCAAGTGTTTATTCTTCACATTTTTTTTAAATTGACAACTTATTTGGGACAGATCCTCCCACTGATCACAGCACAGCACTTTACGTGTAATGTGACGTCTTGGTGTAGAACCACAACATTAAATAACTAAAGAAGTTATTAATGGTCACACTGTGGATTTTTCCAGCAGTCTGTTGAAAGTCCCGTTCTCATCTTGCAGGATGCAGGCTGGCTGGTGGGAGTGAAGGAATCAGACTGGCTTCAGTACAAGGACCTCACCACCTACAAAGGCCTCTTTCCAGAGAACTTCACCCGGCGCCTGGATTAGCGCAACAAGTGTTGCAGAAAGAGCTCAGTGATGAGGATTTTAAACTTTCTTGATAACCTGAAGAGTTCACTTTTGCTGTTATGCTCTTAATGATTTACGGACTGATGCCAGGCAAAGCTCGGGAAAATGTATCAATGGAGCATGTGTGCAAAAAAGATAAGAGGAAAAGGAAAGTAAATTAAGGAAAAAGTCCTCACTCGTTCCCGTGTTGTCAATAACAGGTTTGTTTGTGCTTTGTCCAAGCTGCGGGGACACGTGCACTTGATCCCCTCCCACCAATTCTACAGTAGCTCTCTGCCGACCAGACCTTAACTTCTCTGCACCAGGCGTATGGTATTGAGTGGCTGCCCTGCAGAAAACGTGATGAATTATCCTGTAGTGCCAGATTATTTTATTCCCATGCCCAGGTGTGAGCACGTGCTCTCTCTCTTTCAAGTTTACTGTGTTTATAACTAAACTGCTGCAAAACTTCTCGATGTTGTTTTCCAAGACATCTCTCTCTCTCTCTCTCTCTATATGAACACACAGTCGCACAAGCTAGTTCCCACGACTGCTGGGTCTATGTGTATGCAGAAGGCTACATATGCATAGTTGCTTCCTTTCCTTTCCATTGCAGCTCTTTGCCTCTCAAGTGTCATTGATACATGCATCGCTTTTATTCTGTCTGGCATTACAGTTGCAATTTTGCCTCAGGGCAAAACCAACCATCCCATTGCCAAAAGAGTCCACAGTACCTGTGTTTGCACTGTGCAGTTTTCAGGATGAGACGACAAATAGCACGGCCACGCTTCTGCCCCCTCGGAGCAGGCAGGGCCTGATTGTCTGTCTGTCCAGCTGCTGTGGCTGGAGGCAGGACAGCTGGGATGAGCAGCTAAGTAGTCTTCTCTTCTGCCTTTATGAGACTGGATAGAAGACGGGGCATATTAATCCACACCCAAAAGAACACTATGAAAACAGGTCCTAAACATTTCCACCTCTTTATATTTATGCAACCCATCTTCTGTCCTAAAAAGAGATCGGTGATGTATGCTGTATCCACAAATCATCTGTAACAGTTATGTTTTCAGTGCTGTGTCATTCCAAATAAACCTTTGGTAATCTTCAACAATTACCCTAATTCCTTTTTATGAGTCTTTTTTTTTAATCTTGTTCCAGTTGGACGCTCTACTTGAAACAGTGTACATTGGAGTTGTTATTTGTGCAGAAATATGCTTGTTTCCCCTCTGGGTTGTCCTGCACAGCCCAGTGTCACCCCCTACTGCCTCAACTCCAGTCATTGCTGGTCACTCGGTGTCCCCTGACATCCAGCAATCACTAGAGCACAAATAACAGCTGCAGACACAGAGCCCTTAAAGGTGTCGGCTTTGGGCTCCCAGGCCGTGAATCACCGACAACATTTTGACCTTCATAATCAGCAATTTCTTCTCCCACCAGCCTCATTTTTTGTGCAGTTTTCTTTGTGGCATGTTTATGTTTGTGGGTACATGAAAAATTAGAGCAGATGGAATAGAAAATTCAGTTTACTGGGCCATTATTTCCAGAGGACAATTCTTAAAGCAAAAACCTTCCATTTGCTTTTGACTCTTTTCTTCTAATGTAATTCTTTATACAATGTAGTCTGATCAAGAAGGTGCATTATTAGACTTTTAAATTTGGTATGTATTTCTGATTCATGCTTTGAATTGTCCTTATAGATACTGACTTTGATTTTTTAAGTGTTAATAGGCTATAACAATTGTATTATTAAGCCAAGTTTTTTTTGAGGTTCTAATTTACAGGGAAGCTTGGTCACCACAAATGCTGGGCTAGTGCAAGAAAATCAAATACCTCTGCCCAGGAGCATGACTGATAATTCTGCAAGTGAAACGCAGCAGTGTAAGATATATATGAGAAAGCCATTCCTGACATTGAGAGCACACAGGGATGTTAACAGCCAAGACTGAAAAATTAGTTCTAATAATAACATGCACCGAATGTCCTACGAAGATGACGGTCACATCTCCTGGAGCAGTTAATCTGAAATTCCTTTCATCCTTCTGCCCACAGCAGCTCTCACAGTGTAGAGTTTGGCAGGACGTGGCCCAGATAAGTGTAGCCCTAAACGCCTGGAAGACTGTGCCTAGATGAATTTAGCAAGTCCTTCCAAAGTGGCATGTTTTTAATTAGCTATTTAGTCCTGTTTTAAGAAATGCCTTTGTATTTTTTAACACTAAATAAAAGTAATCAAATTCTTTGTTTCAGGAATTGCCAAAATCCAAGAATTCTCAGTATATCCGAAATGGAGGAGTTGGAGGGGTGGGAATCCGATAGTGGTATCTCTGGAAATGTCCTTGAGTATGACTTGAACACTCTTTTCCACATCAGTGGATTTTCTAGGGACGTGTGAGTAGTTTCCAGGGCTGCTGCGGTTACTAGTATGGAGGTTCTTCCCTTCTCATTAGTCTAATTCAAGTTCTCACACCCCCAGCCCATCGTGGGCACATCACCCGGTCACATATTGGCGAGTTTGCAGCCACAGTTTATGTTAAATGGCCTGACCCAGGCCTTGGCCCTGTCTGAGGCTCCTCTCCATGTTTGAAGATCCCTCTCACAAACCCAGTGGCCTGCAGATCTTCACATAGTGACGAGTCAGAGACACAGCCTGTAGTTCCCATTACACACACATGTACAGGGTGTTCCTACCAACACCACGCGCAGGCTACATTTAAACCCGTGTTATGGTTGTAAGTGTGAAGTAAAGTCATCTGGCAATTTGAATTTTTAATGATATCTCAGGGTAGCCAGGGCCACAGGACAGGAAAAGGTCCCTGCACCATGCTGTTGTCCCCTCCCACCACCACCTGCTCTTCCTGACAAAGCTGGAGCAGCTTTTGAATCACCCAGAAAACCATTTGCATCACATCCTGGGCTGCCAGGTAGACTGTGCAGGGTCAGAATTCTGAACCCTCTTTAATCACATAAAGAAGCAGGTAACCAGCCTATTAGGACAGTCCCAGCATGACCCATGGCCCATGTAGGTGGCGCATTAAAGGAAATGCCTTTAGGAAACTATAAAAGTTACTAGAAATCAGGGAGTTTAAAGACGACTGAGCTCAGTGCTTTCTTCCACACACACTGCGTGGCTGAACACCTCGGAGCCTTAGAAATAGACTGGCCAATAGATGGGCCTTGCTAGGACTCTACTACTCTTTTCAAAGGTGCCCAACTAAAAGCAGACTCTGGTTTTTACTTGGAACCCGACTAAAATCCTTATGAACATTGTGTGCCTGACCTTGGAGATGAAGGGACCACACAGTTCCTCCACGTGACGGTGCAGCTACCGTCTTCCCTGCCTGTGACCTCTTCTAGGACTTGAATAAATGGAATCGGGCACCTGGTGGCT
>CAUYRT010016034.1:0-52936 GCA_963574885.1 Lepilemur ruficaudatus | reverse complement strand
AGCAACCTCAAACTCCTGGGCTCAAGCGATCCTTCTGCCTCAGCCTCCCGAGTAGCTGGGACTACAGGCATGCACCACCATGCCCGGCTAATTTTTTCTATATATATTTAGTTGGCCAATTAATTTCTTTCTATTATTAGTAGAGACGGGGGTCTTGCTCTTGCTCAGGCTGGTTTCGAACTCCTGACCTTGAGCAATCTGCCCGCGTCGGCCTCCCAGAGTGCTAGGATTACAGGCATGAGCCACCGCGCCCGGCCTGCATGAATCTTGAAAACACTATTAAGGAAAGAAGTCAGTCACAAAAGGCCATGTATTGTATGATTGCACTGTTATGAAATGAATAGATATGGCAACTCATAGCCTAGATATGGTCTATAGAGACAGGAAGTAGACTAGTGGCTGCTTAGGACTGGGGAGATCAAGGGAAATGAGGAATGACTGCTAATGGGCATGTGGTTGTTGGGGTGGTGAAAATGTTATGGTTGCACAAGTTTGTGGATGTACTAAAAACCATTGAATTGTACATTCTGAAGAGATGAATTGCATGGTATGTGAATTCTGTCTCAATTATGTTGTTGTTTAAATGAGATAAGCTCTGAGATACCTAATTGTCTCTTTTATATTATCGTTATGATTTATTATTCTTACTCTAAACTTTAAGTATAGACTTTGGTTAGAGTTGCTTTTCCAATTTTGTCCTCCTAACTCTATGAATCAGAATCTTCCTAGAGCTTTATAGGCTTACTAAATTGTGTTTATAATGTTTTGGACAATTCAACCTCTGTTGTATTTTTCTTCCATTAAATTTCCTAATTTTTCTCCTGAATTAATTAAAAGATCCTAGACTCTTCTTTCTGCTCTTAGATGTCTTCCTTTTTCACTGGATAATATGTGTGATGATCCTCTGTTATGAATAAGTTTGTTTTTCTAAAATAGATGTAGAGAGTTTAATGATTAGGGGTTGGGGGCATCCAGTAAAGGTCACATAGAAAAAAGATTATACTGTTTTTTTGTTTTCCTTAAAGATAAGAAGGTGTGTAGTTATCCCTTATAGAATTTAAACAGCGGACTTAATCTTTTCAATAAATACCAAACAAAAATCAGATGTTAATTTCACCTGAAAGCTGGTAAAGTGAGAAGCATTAGAAGGAAAGGGAGACTGAGAAGACAGGGTAGGACAGGTCATAGGAAGAATATATAGTGTAAAGTGAGAGCTGGCAGCAAGATGAATGGTATGAATTAAGCATCTCCTCTGTATGTCTTTCCCAGCCCAACCCGATCCCAAAAGACCTTTGGGTGATGTCTTCTATTCTGACCCCTTTTTCTTCTCTTCTCCTCCCTCCCCCTCCTCTTCTCTCTCTCCCACTCCCTCTCCCTCCCTCTTCTCTCCTCCTCCTTTCTTTTCCTTTTTTTCCTCTATTTCTGTTATATTTGCCTGCTATTTCCTTTAACCCCTCTTCCACTAAAGCCACCTTACATCTCCATTCATTGTTGCATGTTTTATCTGTCCCACCTTAATTCCCTTGCCAACCCTCTTTTCTCTCTGAGTTTTCTCTCATAATTTCCTAGTCCTGTTTTCCTACTCTATAGCTAAGCGTTCATCGCATGCCCCTTAACATCTTGTTTTGCTTTTTTCTTAAATAGCTCTCCTAAGTCGTCTTTTTCTGTTCCTGACCTGTCTGGATTTCAGTCTGAGCTTTCGGCTTCTAATTCTAGTGCTCCCTTCCATCTCATGTCCATCTCTTGTCTCTGGGCAACCTACCTGGTGTCTGCTCTCTGGAAGATACTGCTTTGTAGGATGAAGAGACTTGTGTCTTTCAGAGTTGTGAATAGTTGTATTTGTTGAATTTAATGGAGTTAGGAGGTGAAGTTAGGGTTTAGAACTTCCATTATAATGAATCCCTAGGCTTCAACTAAAAAAATTTTTAGTTATTTCTTACTGAAATAAACCAATGACATTTCAAAAAGTATCTATATCCTCAGTTTACTGGTAAGAAATGACAGGATGTGGACCATGGCTTAAGTAAGGTTTTAGGAAATGAAATTGTGACAGAAACATAAGGGTAAGTCAGAGAAAAACATTCTTCTCCAAATCTCCAAGTCGTGCATTTAAGAATAAATCGTAGCATGATACATTGGAAAGTGAAAGAAAAACAAACTAAAAGAAAGTGCTGTCACCGTGATCCCACTTCACTCTGAAGAAAATTTATATATGAATATAAAAGCATCAGAAATGATATAGTTAAATAAAATCTCTGGATGGTAGGATTGTGTTTTTTTTCCTTTGTTCCTATTTATATTTCCTAATTTACTTTTATAATCAGTGTACATTACTTTTGAAATAAGAAACATGTTTTTAATTTAAAGTGATAGCAGAAGTGTAGAAAGAAAGAGTAATTATCCTGAATATAAAATTAGAAGTGCCAGTAGAACTGGTATTATATGAAAATAGTCATGTTTATAGGAAGAGCATCAGATTATCAGTCATCTCAGCATCTCTTTAGTTTTTTCATATTTTATATTTAATTATTTTTATGTTTGCCTTAAGTTTCTCTAGCATGATTTTTATATGCTTTTTAAAGATGTATTTTGTGACTGAGTGGATTTATTATAAGATTGAAGCTAGAATATTTTTGATGGGTTTGGAGAAATAATTTTATGATGAAACTTGTAAAACCATTTTGTGTCAAAATTGTCTTTTCACAAACATAGCTGCAAGTATGTACTCCTACTTGTATTTGGCTTCTTGTCTCAACTGAGGAGAGATGAGTTTTGTGTTGTCTTTTAGTGAGTTAATTGTAAAAGAGAGTTGTATAGAACTAGCTGAATCCCTAAAACTGTTTTTTCTAAGGGAGATGAAGGAAATTGTTTCTGTTTCATCCATATGTAAAAACAAATAAACAAACACAATTTATTCTTTATTCCCAGATTAGAAATGATATTTGCCAAATTTGATGAAGTGCAAAATTCAGGCGGTATGATTTTGAATGTCTGCAAAGGTAAGAGTAATTAAACTATTTCAGCTCTCAAATATTTGTAACATTATTTAGCAATTTTTAGACATTAAAATGGGTTTTCAGGTTAACTATCGTATCACTGACTCAGAAGAATTGATTTTGTGGCTTGAAAACTTAGTTGGAATATAGTAAATAAATCTTTATATCCTGCTGATTGTTACCTATCCTGTGACTCTTTTGGAGTGAGTGAAAATTTAATAAGAGATCAATTGCGTAGAGTGATATTATTTTTTTGCCTTATTTTCTGACTCTTCTTCAAGAGGTACGATGGGCTCTTGTCTTCCATGTTCCATGCATAAAATGTGTTTTTATACCCAGAGTACTTGTTTTACTTAGTTATTTTTGGTAGATGTTAACGGGCTTTATTATACCTATGTGCAGGCTATCAGTGACGATACTGGAGAAGAGACACTTACACAGGGACTTTACTAGCATAATCATCTTTGACTTCTTACGTAGAATGAGACCAAGTTGGCATTCAGGGAGATTTGGAGTTGTTATCTGGTATTTATTTGATTTTGTGGTTCCTCTCTTTTTTGTAAAATTGATAAATTAAATTTAGTTTTATTGGGTAGCATTTACCTAGATTTCTTTCTTTAAATATTAATTAGCCATATATGTGAAAAATATATTGTGTTTCCAAAGATAATATAGGTGATTTTTTTCTGCCTAGGAAAGTACTTTCATGTTAAAGAGAGAGAGAGTGTGGTTAGCTTGTTAATATAAATGATGTTGGAAAAAAAATTTGGGTGTGACTTTATAGTCAAATATAGGAAAGCCAGTTAACTGATATAATTTAGTTGTATTTTTTTGGGTTAAACTGAAACTGAGCTTTGTTGTGTTGCAGGAAGTCAGATGGAGTGAGAATTTAGTGTTGTAAAGATTGTGTCTACCCTAATCTAAACTTAGTTCTGGAAGTATAAATTGACTTCAGCACTGCCTGTCCTCACCCTGACTGCTAGCTGTTTCTCACTTATCATCTCTGAATAGGTGTTTTAAGTACCTCATCCTTATTTTTCTAGCAGTTACCTTGTCTATTTCTATAGAGACTCGAAGAGGAAGAGTTATTAAAATTCCTTGAACTGAGACTTATATGTTTGCATAACATGCTCATTTGTGCATTTCAGACTAAATAGTTACAACTGTAAGGAAAAAAGTGTAATACTTTTTATAAAATTTAAAGTATTCATTATTTGGATGGTTTATTTTGATAGCACTGTTATTCTTGTATTTTGTGATATTATTTCTGTTACCTTCAAAATAGAAGCTTTTTTCTTCTCTATTTTTTTAATTTTCATTTCCTTTTCTCTTGTTTATCTCACCATAGACGAAGAGGTTTGTAGTTAGTCTCTGGCATTTATTTTTCTTGGAGGGAGTATTCAGAGTTTGTTTGTATTGGAGATTGTGATCTGAATATTGTAAACGTGGTCAAATGTGAAAGTTAAAGTTTGCAATACACATTGGGATATAGAAATAGGTCATGAAATTTTTGATGGTAGTATTGTGCTATCATTGAAAAATACTTTCATGAATTTGTTAACAAGGGAAGAGACTAGAAGAAGGAAGCCTATTATGTTGGCAAGTCCCAGAGCCCAAGCCTCTTCTCCTCTGTTTTTATTCTCTCTCTCAGTGATCAAATCCAACCCAAAGGCTTTAAATGATAACCATTTGCTGGTTACTCCCTGATGTGTAGTTCTAGCTGTCATTCATCTCTCCTTTATGCTCTAGACTTGGTAGGTTGTGGCCTTGATGACATTGCCATTTGGATGCCTAATAGGCATTTCAAGCTTAACATGTCTAAAAGTGAAACCCTGTTGTCTCTTCTTGCCCATCAAATCTGGTCCTCCCCCAGTCTTGGCCATTTCAGTTAATGGCACCAAAGCTCAAGCTAGGAACCTGACCTGATTCTGCATTCTAAATAATCAATTATTTCTACCTCTGAAATAATAACAAATTCCAAATTTGCTTATTTTTTTTTCCGTCTCCACTGCTAATATTCTACTTCAAGTTTCCTTTAGCTTTGACCTGGATTACTGCAGTTAGGACTGTGGTCCATGTTGTCCCTCTGGAATCCATTTGTTACCCAGAAATCAGAGTGATCTTAAAATGTAAATTAGATCATGTCACAATAGGAAGAAGACAAAGTTTCTGCTCTTAAGAAGCCTATAATCTAGTGAGGGAGATAGATCATAAACAAGTAAACAAATGGATATATTGATACAATGTGGTAACATTTAGTAATGGAGGAAATATAACTACTCTTTTTTTAATGAATTTAAGTTATTCCTAAAAACCCTGCTGCTAAGTGAAAGACTGTTAAATTGAGAAAATTATTTTCACTAATATTAATGAGAAAAATTATGTATTTCATTCCAACCCATGATACTTGAATAATTTTCACAAGTAGAAAAATATTTAACGTATCAGTTGAATATGGAGAACAAATTTTTATAAGTAATAATATGACGAAGGCAAATAATTTGTACATTAAGTAATAAAGGTTAATTCAGCTCCTTTTTTATTTCTTTATCATTTTTCTCTCAAAATCTTCAGCCCTTTTTTGGTTCATTTTTATCATGCACTCAAACTAAAACTGTAAAATAAAGTTATAGAACAAGAAGACATTTTAGGGCAAAATAAAGGCTCAGCATGAAAACTTATGGAAATAGTCCATGCACACAACAGACTAAAGAACCATGGAAGATACTGCCTCTTCTCTCTCTTACTTGGTGTATTTATGCAAAGCAAATTGTTTTGGGTTCATCCAAACTTGGCATGCAGTTCAAATTTGTTCCACATGATATTCTGTGACAAGAAACTATTATAGTAAATAAAAATTTTTAGTGCATCTTTGCCTGAAACCGTAATAATGAAACATCACACATCTTACAGTATTCTGATTTAGAGTGTTTTGTGATGAAAAAGTCATTTTACTAAATATGGACAACAAAAAAACAGAAGATTTTTTTATAAGGGTAGTATAACTTTTTTAGAGCCATTATAGCTAAAAGTTATCATCTAACTTAGTCATTAAATGAGGTAAATTAGGTATTGAGATGGTAACTCAATGATACCACTCTAGATGAAACAGTGGAACAGGCCTCTCTGAGAGGTGAAATATTGAGACCTGATAAATGAGAATGAGCCACTCATGGATAAATGGTAGGAAAACAAACACTTCAGACAGAGAAAATAGTGACCATAAAAGCCCGGGGGTGGAAAAAGACTTGCTATATTTGAATATATCAAGAAGGGAGGCAGAGCTGCCTGGAGCCCACTGAGGCTTGCGAGTCCGTTGGAGGCGAGACCATGTGTGAGATGTAATTGGAGAAATGAGTAGGAACCATACACCTGGCCGTTTAGGCCATTGGAGGAGTTTTCATGGACTTCTAGGAGTGGGAAGCCCCTAAAGAGTTTTAGACTAGAGAGAAACATGGTAAGTGGAAATGACATTATCTAACTCTATCTTTTTCACATTTATGTTCAGAGAAATAGTCTTGTTTCTTTATTTTTTTCTCTTTGCCTCTGCTTCCTTTATGCATATCCTGATATACAACTTCTACATTTTATACTTTTGTCTCTGATTTTGAATTTTTGACTTGATTTTCTAAATCATTAGTTCAGAACACTAAGTAAATTATATCATCAGAGATTTCAGCATCTCATTTAGTTTAGCAATAGTGAGAAATGCACAACATTCATTTGTCTTGAGGATTAACCTGACTTTAACTCTTGCATTACAAAAGTAAGTTAGGCAGATTCCCTAAGTGCAGTAGAATTAGCTGTGCTATTAGAAGAAAACTGGATTTAAAATTGGTCAGACTGTGACTGAAAGGAGGAAACACCAGCCCTGTAGGAAAGAAAAGACTAAAAGTTGGAGGTCCCCTGTGATTATGACAGGGTCTGGTGTTGTCATGGAGCTTTCTAGACAGTCTCCTACACTAACCAAGATGTAAACACTAATGGTGTTGGTGGCTGTGATTGCAAGTCTTTTTCTCTTTTACTGTGAAAAAAATTGTGCACAATTCTGATTTGTCTAGTGTGTATGTAGGACCTAATGCAGTCTTGGCCATGTAATCATTGTAAAGTTATTTTCCAGCTTCTCTGTTTGAAATAGTTGCTAGGAAAAGAATTGCTCTTGGAGGATGGCAGTAAAATAAAGCATGGAAATTAGGATTTGAAATTACATTGATATTTGGCTTATATGAGTCAATAAGGTAACTTCCAGTCTAGTTTCGTATATTTTTATAACATACTCTTTGGTGAAAAGCAAAGTGGCTCTTTTCTTAGGTTGATTTTAAAATGTGGCTATTTGTGACCATGAGCCCCAGGGCCTTCTCGGAGCCTGACAATGTGCTGATGGTTGTGCAGCTTGGATAGAGGGTGCTCTGCACCGCTGCAGCTGCGCACTGGCTAGGTTCTGTCTCCTCCACCAGAAGCAAGCTTTGTTCCGTGTGGCCCTGCTGTCCGCACACAGAGCAGCCTTTGATGGGCTGCCTTTGACGTGATTTGTTTACGGCAGCCAGAAATGCTTCCTGCATAATGAGAGCAGTTAATCTTGGAAACTGGGCTATTCCTGTTTGTGCACTTCTAGCAATCTTCTGTTGTAAATATTAATACAAAGGGACGAAAACCTTTTTAAAAAGGTGCAAATCAGTTAATCCATCAGATCATGTGATTGCTACTGATTACATGGATATCTTTAGGGAAGCAGAAAATGATTGCTGAACACATGCCTTGTGTTTTGATGATTGCATTAAAAGTCCCCCAGCGGGATGACATTTATTGGCTCCCAGAGCTTTTTTTAGATTAAATTTCAAGCAGCCTGTACAAGGAGAAACATCATAACCTGTATCCAACGGCATATGTGTAGTTAAAGAATAATCTTAATCAAGCCCTTCTAGGCTTTGCTAAATAAATGAGGGTTTTCAGCAAGACCCCAGACTTTTATTTTGAAGTGGAGTAGCAGCTGTTGGCTATTGCGGTGCAGAGCTGCAGCGCGGCCTGGGTCACACAGTGCTCCGGGTGTCTGCAGGCTGCAGGCCGAGCCCAGTGGCGCAGGCACTGAGCTGTACTTATTTGCTGTGCTATTTGACCTCTTGGTTTGAGAGAGCTCCCTGGACCATCTGAATGGCTATGGGAGATGGTAAGTAAGATTTATTTTTCTTCTTTTGCATGTGTTATATACTTCCTTTTAAGGTGACGATCATTTGCTGTGTAAGAAATGTATTTCTCGGTAAAGAATAAAGGACACTTGTGTGTGTGTGTACATTTGTGTGTGCATTTATGCATGTGTGTAGTTGTCATTTGGTATGTTTTTCCACTTGCTGTGTCTGTTTGGGATCTGGCAAATATAAGGTGACAATTTACCTTGCAACCCAAGCAAGCCTTCAGTCTTCAGTGGTGGATATGAAGGGATATTGGAAGAAACATGGAATATTTGTAAAAGCTTTGAAGGGAGAACATGGCCTTTGGAGGAATGACAGATCTTGGCAGGAAGGTTTGGCTAGCTAGCTTGACATCTTTCCTGTTGTATTTGACACAAGTAGAATTCTATGGTAATAAAATATTTAAAGAAGCAAAATGGCTTGCCATGGACACTATTTTAATTAATATGCTTGTGATTTGTCAGTGTACCTCGTAAACAATTCTCTGAAAAATATTTAGCCTTTTAAGAATTCTACACAGGATATAATTTGATTAAAATGGATTTGCCAGTGTTTTATTTGGGTAAGGATAATTTTTAAAAAACACGGATTTCTATACTGCTTTATAGTTTTACAAAGGTCTTTCATATACTTAATTTACATTAAGTCCTCAGGTGCAAATAACTCTGTGAAATATACAGAGTATTTTGGTATTTTCATTTCACAGATTGGGAAACTGAGACTTGCTAAGATGATATGTCCCAGATTGAAGCACAGAAAGCAAACCAGAATCAAATCTAGAGTCCCAAGTGTACATTTGGTATTGTCCTTAGTAACACTTAATATTTGAGCTTTTTCTTTCCTTATTAAACCTTTTGTTAAGATGCTTAGGGGTATACCTTATAATCATATCAACATCAGAAACACGTATGATGGGGAATTTGAGGTTCCTCAAAAACATTTTGCGTGTTTTTTGCTAGGTTCTTAAGGAAGACTGGTCTGTATTTGGAGGTTTTAATTCTAACAGTTTTAGCCTTCCCATGACTATATTTATAATGACCTCTTCTCTCTAAGGAGTAATTCCTCTTGGGGCTATGACAAATGGGGTGCCAGCTCACCAAAATGTAGTATTTGGTACCATCATTTAAAGTATTACGTACATTTAAATGGAAGTGTGGGAGCAAATTTGGTTTGGCATATTGTTATGATTTATTCCAGGAATTTACGTAACTATTTTATATGACCTTATGGAAATAAATAAGAATATCATTTTAACTACTAATTTTTAAGGCAAGAGACATCAGGATTGACAAATTAAGTTCTCATATACTTAAGGGCATTGCCAAGTTTCTTTCTTTCCTTTTTTTATAAAAAAAAAAAAACCTTAATTTGCACAAGACAAGTCTAAATGTTGCATTTGGTTTGGGCCATATCCAGATTTTATTTTATTTTTTAAACATTTTAGGTTCAATAGTTATCATTGTATATTTACTTAGTTTTTCTTTTTTTCAAATAATACATAAATACATTTGAACTCTTTAGGAATGTATTGATTTTTTTTGAAAAATCAAAGTAATAACCTCTTATAAAACTCAGGGTAACTTTCCATTTAATTCTCTTCTTTAAAATAGAAATACTTTTGTTAGACTAAAATAATATACCTTTATAAAAATAAAAATCTAAACAAAGATATGTATGTAGTAAAAGGTTATCTTGGGATTTATATAGTTCTTAAGAGTTCAATATATACTCTGTCACATACATCACATATAGTCTGTCTCACATACAATGCACATACATTACACCAGAATCATTTGAACATATATAACTAATGGATTATACTGTTCCTAACCTACGTTATTTATTTATTGCTTTAATTATGAACTTAATATACAAATATCTCTGTTTCAAAATTCAGACACTGAAGACAAAGCAAAAATCCCTTCAGAACCACCTCTAAGCCCAGGTATAAGCAGAAGTGAACATTTTTATTAATGTGGAATGTGTCTTTTCCTACGTTTTACTGAGCCTTTACATGCATATTAAGCATCAAAATAAATGGTTTTGTTTTGACTGTGTTTACACAACTGATGTCATTCTGAATGCATCTTTGCCATTTGCTGTGTCTACTCAATATGGCATGGAGATTTTTTTTTAAACCCCATCATTTGTTTAAACTGTTGCATAGTATTCTATAGTATGGATATATCATAGCCATCTTGTCTTTTATGGAATTTTAAATTATTTACCATATATAATTTTTCTAAATGATTCTGAAATAGACACTTTTGTACAAACCATATGTGTTTGTGTTTACACACATATATGTTTCTTAAAATAGTCTGGAAGTAGAATTCTGAATCAAACATTTTATTCATTTTAAATTGTGGTAGTTATAGTTAATTTGCTCCCAAAGGGGCTTTACCACTTACATTCCTACCAGCAGTGCCTGCTATCCTACATTCTTTTCTTTTCTTGTTATGGTTTATCTTTTAAAAATTTGCCCATCAAATGGGTGAAAATATCTTACCCTTTATAAAACATCTGTGCTTTCTGATAAGGTTGATGATCTTTGTATGTTTGGTTATTTATATTTCCTTTTCTGTGGATTGCCTATTGTCATCCTTAGCCAACTTTTTGTTGTTTCACCTTTTTCATTGTTTATTTATAGTTGCTTTTTATATATTCCACTTATTAGTCTGTTATATACTGAATATGTTATAAAGCTTAACTTCAAGGCTATATGAAAGATTTCATTAGCAGTTTTATCTCTAGGCAAACTTGGATTTGTGAAGCGCTATAATGGCTATCACTTAAAGAGTTGTTTACTTGGTGGCTTTTGGGTGCTTTTCAATTTAGTTGTCTTTATCCTTACCCAGGAGTATCAAACCAAGAAGTCAGATAGTTGTGTAGTGGCTCTGGGCAGTCAAACTAGATAGAGTTAAAAACCTGTAGGATTATTATGCGGTGCTGAGCCCTACAATCTGCCTCAAAAGCTTGCAAGAGGAATTTGGCCTTTTGTTGTTATGCTGCAGAGTGGCTGGAAAGAAATAAGGTTTTGTTGTAAATAGATTGTTTATAAATTTTGAACATTGCAACACAGTCTACTGTTCCAAAAATGAGCCTTTTAGAAGTATACACAAGTAATGATATAACTGTGGCTGTCTGAAGATCAGCCTTCTGGGACCACTCCAAGCTGACATACAACTATTGGTTTAGGGGGTATGGAAGAGTAGCAAGAAATTAATGTTAAATAAATTACTCTTCTTCATACTCTTAAAATCTTAAGATTGGGTAATTTAAATAACTGACAGAAAGCAACCATTTGACTTACTGGCAAAAAGGCCAAATATTTCTTTTAGGAACATTGATGGGGAAAAAAAGAGTCTATAAGGAAAAAAAGTAAATTACAAGGGACAAAAGATCGGCATTAGTAGTAATATAGGTAGTAAGTACTGGGCACTAAGATTGAAAATAGCCAGTGACTAAAATGAAGCAACCCTATTGTTCCCTCCTTCCTTCTGCTGTAGACGTTGAAGGCCTTGGACAATCATCCTGTGGTTTAGATCTGTGTTAAGGCATCTAGACACCTATGCTGTACCTTTGAATAAATAGTAGCCGCCTTGAGGCAGTCCCATTTACCTACATGGGTGCAAGATGTTGGGCACCAATAGTAGCATATCCTCAAACCTGATGTTGCTAAGGAACTTGAATCTTTGAGAAGGAGTTTGCATCTTTTCTTTGTACATGTAGAATAGTACAATTATGTTTTTAACAGCTGTTATGATCAGTCTGTAGCTGTCATGTAAATTTAAGTGTCTGAAATGACTAAGTTTTCTAAAGGTTCTAAATAAACCTTATTCTGAGCCTCATTTATTATTTAGTTTGATATTATGGTTATTATGGGATATGTTGTTATTTAATTTTATTAATGCCAAATAATGGTTTAAATTGTGATTGTCCCTCTATTTCACTGAACGTTCAAAGCCTTGAATTTTTAAAGGAAAGGGTAAAAGTCTTTAAATATATTTTATTTAGTCAGTTATATCTACCTAGATATTTTAAGATATTTTATCAAATTTCTTGGTTTCTATTAAACCTTATATAAGATGGACTTTATTTTTGATAAATAAAATAGTTAACTATTTAAGATTAACCGTGCTGCTGAGAAAGAACACAACACGTCTATGTGAGTGTTAAAATTTTGCCATTGTCTTATTTTGGACCACTGGAATTTTTAATTTCTAATAATTTTACTGAAATTTTTCATTTTAGTTTAAAATTGAAGAGATTTTAAATTTTTACTATTTGATTCTTTTACTTGTGAAAGTAAAGTTTTCCCCCTTTATTAGCTTTAGTTTCTACTTACAGAATTATTATTCAGATGTTGAACCTCCAGTGTTGATTCACTGTCTTTTACATTTTGTCTTCTCTCTCAAGTTTTATATCTTTCTCTTTATTATTATTATGTATTTTGGGAGATATCCTTGACTTTCTCACCCAATCCTTCTATTAAATTCTGGCAAACAAAAGTTTAAATGGTTCCAAGAACTTGCTTTTGCCTTTTCTGGTAGTTCCATTTTCACAAAATTCTACATGTATGTGTATGTGTGGGTGCGTGTGCATGTGAGCATGCATGTGCACACTTGTGCGCAAAATGTTGAGCTCCCTGGGTTGAAATTCCATAGATTTTCAATTGCTCCTGGTACTTATTACTGTATTTTCTGGCTTAGAAATTGTCACTTCTCTGTCATTCTTAAAGGTAGAACAGTTCTCTGCTGTTTCAGTCAGCTTCTGAGAATTTTAATTGTATCTTTGTTGTGGTGTTACTCTTCAGTAGCCTTCCATTCTTTTTTATTTGCGTCTTTTAAGAATTTGTTGTGATCTTTTAGGTGCTGATTTCATATACTCTCTGCCCTCACCTCTTTTCTTTGCCCTTATGATGTTGCTTATTTATTGGGGTTCCATTGCAGGATTTTAACCAAGGGAGTAAAGTAATTCAAATTATTTTGATTTTTTTAATGAAAAATTTGAAGCTTACCCACAAATAGAGACTATTACAATGACTCTCCATTACTACTCATCATCCAGCTTCAAGAAATTACCAATACCTAGCCATTCTTTATTCATCTATAGCCCTACCTTATCTTCCCCCAGCTCCACTATCCTGCTGTACTGAGATGTGTGTGTGTGGATGCACACATAACGTGTGTGCACATGCACTCATACACATATATAAAATAGTGTCTTTTTAAAAGACAGTCACAGTACCATTGTCACACCTAAAAGTTTAACCCATAGTATCAAATATTCAGTGTTCAGATTTCCTCAATAATTTCATGAATATCTACAGTTTTTTGAATTAGGATTTGGACATTGCCATTGATCTTCTTAAGGATCTATTCCTCCTTAGTATTTGTCTCTCATTCTTCTTCTTTTGCCATTTATTGGTTGAAAAGAAAACATCTGATAGGTAAACTTTTCCCATACACTATTTTTTGTTGATTGCATTGCCATGGTGCTGTTGTATTTTTGTTTTTTAATGTTTCTTTATCTTCTGTATTTCCAGAAAGTTGAAAATTCTTCTAATGGCTTGTCAGAATCAGGGCCATGGCTGGGTATGGTGGCTCATACCTGTAATCCCAGTATTCTGGGAGGGTGAAGCGGGAGAATCATTGAGCCCAGGAGTTTGAGACCAGCCTGAGCAAGAGCAAAACCTCCGTCTCTCCTAACAACCAAAAAAATTAGCCAGGCTTGGTGGCATGGCCTGTAGTCCCAGCTACTTGGGAGGCTGAGGTAGGAGAATTGCTTGAGCCCAGGAGTTGGAGGTTGCAGTGAGCTGTGATGATGCCACTGCACTGTAACTCAAAAAAACAAAAAAATCAGGTCCAATAATGGGGAAGGAGGTTGGTACAAATTTTTCATAGGTGGCATTTATATGGTGTTTTAGGTTTCTGTCAGAAAACATAGTGTCCTGTTGTCTTTTTTTGTGGTACTAATACTGAACAAATGGGTTTAGGTGTCGTCAACCTGATCCACCCTTTATAAAGTTCCCCATCAACCTTTCATTTCATGATTTCAGGAGCTATTGATTCAAATTACTCTTTTAGAGGGTCACATTCTCTAATTTGTGGTTTGGAAGGAGGTCGAGAATATAAGCAAGGAGACCAGTAAAGAGGCTGTTTTAGTAATATAGGCAGAGATGATGCTGGTCTGGTCTTAGATTAGGATTAGCAGCAGAGGTAAAGAGAAATAGGTGGTTTTAAAATATAACTTGATATTATACACAACAAGAACTGCTGGTAGATGATCTCTGGAGCAGAATAGAACTTGGGATGGGGTTCCCATGTAATGAGCTTGAGCAGCTGAATAGATGGTGATGTCATTTTCTGGGATGGAAGAGGACTTAGGGAGAGCACACTTGGAGATGGTGTTGGTGTTTTGTATCTATGTCAAATTAGAGATGCCTTTGAGATACCCATAGGGAAGATGTTTAGTAGGCAGTTGGATAGTAGGTCTGGAACTCAGAGATTGTCTAGACTAGAGACAAACATTTGGGAGATGTCAACATATAGAAGGTATTAAAAAACATTGAGAATGGATGAGGCAATTTGGAAAGTGTGTAGTCTTGAAAGGAGAAAGATATTCAACATTTATTTATTGGGTAAAGGAGGAATAGCCAACAGAAGAGAATTAGCTTGAGTGACCTGTAAGGTTAGAGGAAAGCCAAGGAGAGTATTCTGTTGTACATGCACACTGTGGGAAGTGTAGACAATAAAAATTTATTTGGCCTGGCGCTGTGGCTCACGCCTGTAATCCTAGCACTCTGGGAGGCCAAGCCGCTTGAGGTTAGGAGTTCAAGACCAGCCTGAGCAAGAGTGAGATCCCGTCTTTACTAAAAATAGAAAAAATTAGCCAGACATGGTGGCGTGCACCTGTAGTCCCAGCTACTGGGAGGCTTGAGGCAGGAGAATCACTTGAGCCCAGGAGTTTGAGGTTGCTGTGAGCTAGGCTAACGCCACAGTACTCTAGCCCAGGCAGTAAAGCAAGACTCCATCTCAAAAAATAAAAAAATGAAAAATAAATAGTAATTTGTTTGAGTTTTCTGAGATATCTGTGCTATAATAGTTTATAGGGATTATTGTTTCCTAATCTCAATTGGTATTTTAGCTGTTAGATATGATCGTGGTTACTGATGAATATGCAAGCGTGTATAACAACTCAGAAATCTGAAGTCCTGTTGTTCATTGTTTTAATTAGAATAAGGAAGTATATGGCTTCAAGTGAAAAGAGGAACTTTGGTATAAGAAACTAATGTGAAACAGTATATTTTTGTATGAAAATCCATGGTGTTGGTAGTTCTTACTGAACTGTTTGTTTCACTGAAGAAGTAGCCACACAAAATTGAATTCTTTTCTGTGAGACGTGGTACAGAGTTTTAGCTTGCTCTTTTATTTGCCATGTAAGATGGAACAAATTTTTCATCCTTTATATGAATTTTAGAAGCAGAAGTTTCAGGTTTTGGAATACATGTACGTATAAAGATAAAGTGAAAAGTTTAAAAAAACAATTTGAATGTATGGCTTTCCATCAGTGGGAAAAAGGGACAGGGCTTGATTAAAGTAATGTCAGTTCACAAATTTTTATCTGAAACCTTGGGGAGCAGTTGTGTTTTAGAATTCAGAATATGTCAGATTTAGAAAAGTAATATCCCATATATTATGTAACGACTACTGGGCTTGGGGCAGCACCCTGTAATCAAGCACATTAACAGTTTTGCAGTTAAACATGAGTTGAATAAAAACAATAAATAGCCTCATGTCAGGTCGCATTGTTTTTTCATAGACTGAATTCAGATCAGTTCAGATTTTGCTACCAAATGAGTTTTAAAGATAAAACAAAAGCTAGGTTTTCAGAGCCTTTTGACTTTCAGGCATGCAGATATTAGATTGTAGGCTTATAGAATCTCAGTGCTTGCTGGGGGGCAGTTTGCAAGTGTTATTTGAAGGCAAGCTGTATCCTTCTTGGTCATCTTTTTCTCTCTCCCTCTCTTTCTGCCTGTCTCTCCCCTTCACCCTTCTCCTGCCCCTTTCCTCCTCCTTTTCCTCCTCTATTTTCATCTCTTCTCCCTTCCTCCTCCTCTTATTGCATCTCTTCCTTCTCTATTCACAACTCTCCTCCTCCTGCTCTTCTTCACCTCTTCTTCCCTTTCCTCTTTTCCTCCATGTCCTCCTCTTGTTTCCATCTCTATTTCCTCTTCTACCGCCTCCATTTCCATCTCTTCCTCTTCTATTTCCATGTCCTCCTCCTCCATCTCTTGATTTCTCCTACTCTCCTCCGTCTCTTCTCCATTTTCTTCCCTTCTCTTCCATCTCCATTATATAGATTGCCACTGCAGCCTGCTCACTTTATTAGTTTCTATCCTTTAATACCTTTTATTTTTTTATTTTATTTTATTTTATTTTTTTGAGATAGAGTCTCACTTTGTTGCCCGGGCTAGAGTGCTGTGGCATTAGCCTAGCTCACAGCAACCTCAAACTTCTGGGCTCAAGCGATCATTCTGCCTCTGCCTCCCAAGCAGCTGGGACTACAGACATGCACCACCATGCCCAGCTAATTTTTTCTATATATATATTTGGTTGGCCAATTAATTTCTTTCTATTATTAGTAGAGACGGGGTCTCGCTCTTGCTCAGGCTGGTCTCGAACTCCTGACCTTGAGCAATCCACCTGCCTCGGCCTCCCAGAGTGCTAGGATTACAGGTGTGAGCCACCGCGCCCGGCCAATGCCTTTTAATATGCTTATCTTGTTCAATATCTGTATCCATCCCTAGTATTCTCTTTTTGAAACTTTGGAGTGAGAACAAAAATATTGACGTGGCCATAATTTACAATTTCCTTTTTGTGCCTGATCCTTCTTTTTTTAATTCAGTAAATATTAGAGCACCTACTATATGTACCTTAGGTGTTACCTTCTGATTTATCTTCCAGTTTACTAATGATCCCTTGAGATGTGTATAATCTGCTGTTATGCCTGCCTACTGAATTTAAATTTCAGTACTATATTTTCATTTGTAGAGGTTCCCTTTGGTTATTTTAAAAATCTTTGACACTTTTTATATTTCTGATCTCCAGAGTTATTTCCAAGTTTGCCTAATAAGCAAGCATAGGTATTTTATAGTCTGTGTCTGATAATGCTGGGATTTTAAGTTGATCTTTTCTTATTGTCTATTTCTTTCTATTTGTTCTTGCTCAAGGTATTTTATTTCCTAGTGCCTGGTGATCTTTAGAAAATTATTTGTGGGAATAATTTGAGGCCAGAGACCTTCTAAGGAAATTTGGCATTTGCATTGTTGGTTGGACGTACTGTCAGTTTGAGCCCCCAGAGTTTAAGGTGTTGAGTGTCTAGACTGCCCAAACAATTGACCTTAATGAAGCACTCTATTTGATTCACTTCTCTGTATCTCTCTTTTGAGAAAAGTTTGGAAAGAATTGACCATAGGAAGATAAGGGCTTACTTAGGGTTCACTTTGACCTTGAGGGTTTAGTTGGGTGTTGTACCAACCAGCTTTTGGTGGGAGGTGTCTCCTGTTAGACTCTACATCTTATGTGGGTTTTGAATTCTGTTCCCTTTGCCCCACAAGGCCTTCAGAATAGAAGTTCCAATGTACTCGTTTTATCTTTGTATGTTTTACTATCTTATAAAATATTTATTGCTTTGGTAAGTGCTAGGGAAAAAATAAAGCAGGGAGGTGGGTAGATCAGAGTAATCAGGGTGTTGGGAAATCTGAAATTTTAGTGTCCAGGGAAAACTTCATTGAGAAGATGACAGATGAATAAAGACATGAAGATGGTGAATGAACAGTGTGGTTATAGACAGGAAGAGCATTCTAGGCAGAAGGAACCAAGTGCAAAGGTCCTGATGTGATTCACAGCAGTGAGGGTGGTGGGGCTGAATTCGAGAGAAAGAACAAGTAGGAGATGAGGTTGGAGGGACCTACATGATATCTAAGATCTTAGAGTCCTAGTAGGTCTTTTCATAGATTCATAGGAGGATTTGAACAGTGACGTGATGTCATTTTGTTCAACTCAGGATGCTGTATTGAGGATAAACTCTAGGGGACAAGGTGAGAAGCAGGGAGAAGAGTTAGTCGGCTGTCACAATTATCCCTGGATTGTTCTAGGTAATGGGGATACAGCATGAACAAGATGAAGTTCTTGCCCTTAAGTTTCCAATCCACTTACAAAGATCAGTGTCTATTATTTCAGGAAACTATAGCTGCTAGAAAGAAAATAATTGAGATTTCTTCTGATATTTCATTATTAAGAAAAAAAATTTTAAGCTCAGAATATTTGCAACCATCAGGTAAATTATAAAATAAATTTAAAATTTTCAGGCTAGAGATGAATTAAGTTTCATGAATTCTTTTACTTATTTATTTTTTTATTTTTTATTTTTTATTTTTTGAGACTCACTCTGTTGCCCAGGCTAGAGTGAGTGCCATGGCGTCAGCCTAGCTCACAGCAACCTCACACTCCTGGGCTGAAGCAGTCCTTCTGCCACAGCCTCCCAAGTAGCTGGGACTACAGGCATGTGCTACCATGCCCGGCTAATTTTTTCTGTATATATTTAGTTGGCCAATTAATTTCTTTCTATTATTAGTAGAGATGGGGTCTCGCTATTGCTCAGGCTGGTTCCAAACTCCTGACCTTGAGCAATCTGCCCATCTTGGCCTCCCAGAGTACTAGGATTATAGGCGTGAGCCACCATGTCCGGCCAAATTCTTTTAGCTTATAGTCAAAAAAGCTATAACCTGTTGGAAGTGGGTAAAAATTTACTTCTATGTTTGTAAATTTGTTTATTTTTCCTTTTAGTTTTTCTACTTTTGTTTTATATACTTGAAGCTGTGTTACTAGGTTCATAAATATTTAGGGTTTTGATTTTTTTCCTGTTGGATTGACCCCTTTCTCATTATTAAACATCTTCTTTTATTTCTAATAATGCTTCTTCAAGCTGCTTTGTTTCAAAATAATACAGCTGTACTAGCTTTCTTTTGATTACCATGGTCTTTCTCTAACCTTTGTATGACTTTATAAAATATGTCTCGTTTAAGCAACCTATTTTTGAAAATTTGGTCTTAGATTTTTACTTGGACTGCTGCTTAGTTCACTTATATTTAAAATTACTGATATACTTGGTTTTATATTTACCATTTTTATTTTATCCACTTGTTTTATCTTTTTTGGCCTCCTTTCCTGCTATTTTTCAGTTAATCATATATTTTTTTCTTATTTTATTTTTCTTCTATTAGTTTATTTATGTATATATAACATTTACTCTTCTTTTAGTGGTTACCCCAGAGCAGATAATGGCAAACTGGCACTTACAAACCAACTCCAACTGCCCTCCTGTTTTTCTGTATAAAATTTTATTGAAACAGCCACATCCATTTGTTTACATATCATGCATCATTTTGGTACTACAACATCATAAATGAGTAATTGCATGGAAAGACCATATGTGTATGGTTTACAAAGACTGAAATATTTGCTATGTGGGCCTTTATGGAAAAGGTCTGCCATCCTCTGCCCTAAGGAGTGGTTATTAGACTTGGTCATGCATCAGAATCACTACGAGGGCTTGCTAATACACAGGTTGCTGGGCTGCATCCCCACAGTTTCTGATTTAGTAGGTTTGGGTTTGGGCCCAACCAATAATATGCATTTTTTAACAGATTGCCAGGTGATCTCAGCTGCTGGTCTGAGAACCACATTTTGAAGACCACTGTCCTAGATACTACAATATACATCTTTGATTTATTTTAATCTAAAGTAAGTTACTATGTTTACTACTTCCCCAATGAGGCCAAAATCCTTAGCAACCTTTAACTTTGTTTGCTTACCTCTTAGGAACACTGGCTGGCAGTAGCCCAAATGCCTATCAACAGTAGAATGGATATTAATATTAGTAAATTGTGGTATATTCATATACTAGAAAACTATGAGGAATGAAAATGAATCGTCCAAACATTATCCTCTAATATCAAGTGAAAGAAGCTAGATGCCAGAGTACATATTGTGTGATTCCTTTTATATAAGTTTCAAAAATGGACAAAACCAATTATGGTGTTAGAATTCAAGACTAGTTAGATTTGGTAGGAAATACTGACTTTTAGGGGTCTTGAGGGTACTTACAGGATGGTGGTAATAATCTATTTATTGATCTGGATATTGGTTACACTGCTATCATTTTCTGAAAATCATTGAGCTGCATATTTATGATTTGTATACTTTGTTCTATCTTGATTAAAAGTTTAAAAATTAATTTCCCAGTAGTTTGAGAATTTTAAGAGTTAATTTTTTTAAAATGGTAGGGACATTTACTCTTTTCAATTCTTGTATGTGTACAGGAACAGAATACTGTTTCCATGGGAACTTCTGGCTACCCTGTGTTTCAGTGCTTAACTTCCTGTAGATTTGTGTGTCTACTCTGTCTCAGCTGCATTTTTTTATATAGTGGAGGAAAGAGGTTATTTGGAATTGTATTAGTGTTTTTAACAGAGCAATCTATGTACAGCATAGGTGTTAAGCTCATTAATTTATCCAAACTGGCTCCCTGATAGTGTTATGCTAAAAAAAATGTTTTTAACTGGAAGATACTTTTTTCTATAAGTTGCATTACTTAAGAAAAACAGTTGCTGAAGTAGAATGTGGCTTTATATTAGGGTGCTTATTTAATTCTTCTTTTCCTCCAACAAATAAAACAGTCTTGAAACTTATTTGGTGCATTTTCTTTAAAATATATTTAATAATTGCACAGACAGTATCCTTTTACAGAGATGATTTCATTTTAGATGATTGAGTATTTGTATAGGGAAGGGGAGCAGATTGAAAGGAAAAGATTCTGTCATATTGATCTGAAGCCTGTGGTAAAGCTGCTTCTTTCCCTCGCCCATCTTGTTTGTCATGGTTGGTTTGTGCAGGGTCCTAGAGAAAACCATCCTTTCTGAGGAATAAAATGCATATAGCTTATGATTTTTTTATTTGGAAGAGGTTGGGAGGTGTTTCATTTGTGTATAAGGAGATGAAATTAGCATGTCCATTATATTCCAAAAGGAGTCTTGTAAAATATTATAGAATCATTTGTGAGAACAGATTATTCAGTTTGATTCTTATGGCCTACATAAACAGCAAATTTTAAGATTACAGAGTTAATTATGCACAGTAATGAGCACTGTGATATTCTGTGCTTTACTGATGCAGTAATAAACACCCCAGGAGAATGAATATTGCATAAAATCTTATTTTCTATTTATGCAAATTTTTATGAGAATTAAGTAGTAGAAAATAAATTTAGATTTATAAACCTTTAGTATTTGAATGTCTTTGAAATTTTGATATAGAATAAGGATTGTAGCTGGATAGAGAATTTTTTAGATGCATGGAGAATTTTTACCTTTCATCTGGCAGTAGCTGCCATAAGATGATGTCACCTTGTAGCTGATTGGCTGTTACAGCACCTAGGGCAGGGAAGAGAAAGAAAAATGCCGGCACAAACCTCAGTGGTGGTTGTGTGGTTGTTTCTGTCTTTTTTTGATAGAATCTTTGATTAGTATCGAATTAACTGTATTTGGCCATGTGAACTATTGGGCGCGTCCTAGGGTGAGGGAAATTAAGAGCTTTCAGAGGAATGAGGCGACTGATTTGCAAACGGATCTGTGATTGTAAGTTGCAGAGTCTGGGTATAAGGAATAAGGCAGGGCGTGCTGGAAGATGCACTATGGGAGGAGCTGGCAGAAAATGCTTGTATGAGTAGCAAAAAAAAAAAGAAAGAAAGAAAAAATGCTTTTTACTACCATTACGGTTAATATGTTTGGTTTTATGTTTTGGCTTTATATATAGAGGTAGGAAATATGATAATATTGCATTTTGATTTTAAATTACAGAGGATTATTTTATATAATGTTAGCCAATGTATAAATGCTTATTCAAAGGACCTTTCTTTTATATATCTTATCAAAGTAAATGATTTTATATATGCCTTTATTTGATTTTTGAGTCTTATAGAAAATGGAGCAAGGCTTAGTTCTCTTAAATACATTTTTCTAACGCATTGTGCAGATAAAAGCTTCGATGATGAAGAATCAGTGGATGGAAATAGGCCATCATCAGCTGCTTCAGCCTTCAAGGTTCCTGCACCTAAAACATCCGGAAATCCTGTCAACAGTGCAAGGAAGCCTGGTTCAGCAGGTGGCCCTAAGGTTGGAGGTAATGTAAATCCATTTCAAATCTGATATGCATGCTCCATGCCCTTGATATGGCCACACATGCTTGGAACTTTAGAGAAATATGTTTATTCATGACTGCAGCATGATTGCAGATCTGGAGAGTCTGTTGCAACACTCAGAAGAATGTGCTGCATTTTTGAAATGTTTATAATATTGTATATTGCTATTTCCTGTAAACACATATGTAAATTAGTATTGAGGGTAAATTAATCTTGTGAATTAGTCTTGAGGGTATTTATTTTTCGCATACCATTTTTAAAGAGAGAGAGTTAAGGGAATTTGGGGTTTTTTTGTTTGGTTTTTTGTTTTAAAGAGAGAACAGGCTTTTCAGAATTTGGCTATTAATTTTCAGGTGCAGTAGCTGTTACAGAAATGTTGAATTATGTAATGTTTTTACACATTCTTTAGGTAGTAAGCCTTAAATACTCCAACATTTTAAAAATGGTTGAAGATACTGGGTATTGAATCATTTGTCACAATAGGAAATGGGTGGTGGTCAAGAAAAATTGAAAATGGTTTCTGGATTAGATAATAATAGGAAAACAGGAAAAAGCAGGTTTAATGCAGTTATAAAACACATAGTATGTTCTTTGATCATATTAGAACTGTTTCTAGCATATTGTTTGTCTTTAATTTTTTTAATGGATGTTTTTCATATGCTAATTAAAAGCCATGAGTACATTTCAGGTGTTAGTTTCTGCTGGATTTTTCTGATAGATGAATCTGTAAGAATAAGGGTAAATGTTTAATGCTAAAATGATAGTAATCTCCTTCTCTTTTTATTTCTTTCCTAGTTTTAAATAAATTTGTGTTCTAGTTATGGTATTTTGGGAAAATATTTTTTTCTTGTTTACAACAACTGGTAGGAAAATCATGGTCTTGAGGATTTTTGTTTGTTCTTTTTGTCTGTAGCACTTACTAAAAACAGAAAAGGAAAAAAAAATAAACTGCGTATTTTAGCCAGGTTCTGCAAGGAGTTGTAGTCCCTTGATCTTTCTATACAACCCGAATTTTTTTCCCAAGTTGTATGGTGTTCTAAATATGGGAAAACTATCATAAGTATTCCATTTTAACTATCTTATGTGTTATATAACTAATAAGAAAGATGATATATATATCTCCACATGTACACATATATACATACATACATATTTCTATATATATAAATAAATAACTCTGAAATAAAAATGTCTTTCTGATTTCTCTGGACATTTTAAGTAACTTGCACTTTAGAATTTTAATTATTTTCTTTTTGTTTTGTAATTATAGGATTGTGTTCTCATCTAAATGTTAGTTATGATATCCTATTACATGATAGTTTCTATTATGCATTCTTACCTCTAGTAAAATGTGTATGACATTCTGTGGTTTCTTCCTTTTATAAGAAATGGCTATTTTCAGTCATTACAGGGGAAATGTTTTTTAAATTATAGAATTCTAATCTATGATATTATAATTTCGTGAAACTATCTTATTTGACTTAAAATGGATTAATGTTTGAGATAAATGGTGATAATATTTAACATTTTTGGGAATCTGGACCAGTGGTTTATAATTGGCTCTGTTTTTTTCATGGTTTACTATCTTCTTAGATGATGAAAAATTGAGATTTTAATTTACCTATCTCAAGTCACTTAATTCTGATATTAATTAATTGGATATAATCAGATATTCTTTCTTAAACAGGAGAGACTTTCTTAATGTCTCCACCCCCAGTCTATACTTTGTAGTCCTACCAGATACAAAATGTCAGGTAGCTTTAGCTTTCGTGATTGTAGTCATTAATCACTTAAATTATATGATCCATCTAGGCAGCAGCCTTTTTGATAAAAATAAGAGAGCAGCCTTCATTCCATTCTCCTTTTTTTCTCCTTTTTTTATTTTTAAAATATTTTTTGGCAATTGCAGATACATTCTTGTTTCTTTTGTTTGCTGCAGCTCATTTAGGTTCACTGTCCATTTTTCTATCTAAGAAAAGAGCTACTAGCCAGAGGATATTGATATTGCTTTTCAAATTAATGCCATTCTTGGCTGTTAGTCCTTCTTTGAAAATTTAACTTTAGATTTTCTGGTCTTGGCAGAAATTTACTGATTTTATTTTAGCTGTGGAAAGTTTTCTTAGAGTTGTAGAATCTTTGGGTTTCTGTTTTCTGGACTATACGTTCTCTTTCCCATAAGTTCATATGGAATGATGATGATTCAGTCTCAACATTTTGTTTGCTACTCCTAGGTATATAATAAATAGATAGATGGAATTAGTTCCTAATTAGAAGAATATGGTAGGTGGAGATGTACAGTAGTGGTATAAGCCAGTCACGGCCCCACCGGGTTTGACAAATCTCTTTTCAGGTAAGATTATCAAAATAAAATGAGCTGCTTTGAAATCCTGACTGAGTCTACTTTTGAAGTTTTGGAATATAATTTACTTCTCCTAGAGGTATATATCAAGATTAGCGATTTATGCTATTTTTAGCAAAGTATCCTAGCCAATTAATTAAAGCTCATAAATCTTTGTTTAATCTTCTGTGTATGCTTGTTTGCTTTGTTCTTTGGCCTCAGTATGCTAACCTATTCTAACTGTAAGAACTGGAAAAAAGGCTATGGCCAGGGCCATACCAATATATCATTTTTATAAAAACCCATATTATGCAGATGTCAAAAGTGTTATCTTTGTGCCATACTAATTAGAATAAAGTGAACTCTCTTAAATAGTCTGTTTTCTAGATAACATTTATAACTTCATATTAGAAATTTAGATAAACATATTTTCCTTTCTTTTGGCTTAATGGTTTGAAATACAATTGCTGAAGGTAGCTGATTGTTTAAAATACTTATATCTTCATATAATTTTAGGTAATAATTTTTTTTTTTTTTTTTGAGACAGAGTGTCACTCTGTTGCGTGGGCTGTAGAGTGCCGTGGCATCAGCCTAGCTCACAGCAACCTCAAACTCCTGGGCTCAAGCAATCCTTCTGCCTCAGCCTCCCGAGTAGCTGGGACTACAGGCATGCGCCACCATGCCCAGCTAATTTTTTACATATATTTTTAGTTGTCTAATTAATTTCTTTCTATTTATAGTAGAGATGGGGTCTCACTCTTGCTCAGGCTGGTCTTGAACTCCTGACCTTGAGCTATCCACCCGCCTCGGGCTCCCAGAGTGCTAGGATTACAGGCGTGAGCCACTGTGCCCGGCCTGAATATTCCCTTTAATTCCTCTTCCTAGGTTGACATGTGCTCAGTTTATCATTAGCCAAAGACTGAGAATGATAAATAGAACTTTGGGAAATCTCCCAAACAGGTGGGAAAGTCAGTTCCAGGAAGTTCAAGTGCCTCCTCACTCTGAGACACACTGCTAGACGTTGGAAATATTGTCACTTATAATGCTGTGCAAACAAGCCAGACCAAGAGTAAACGCATCAGAATTAAAGACTCCCTACAAGAAAGACAGAGAGGGGAGTTCCATCACAACTCTTAATATCTGTTGGCTTTATTGCTTTAGCATTAGACTGGCTCATAGTTGCTTCTTTAATTTCCATGCCATTGGAAAGGATTTGCCAGTGAAATAGTTTAGTCTTCCTTGTGATTCATGTATTTCTTAACAGGGAAGAAGTGAATTTACATTTGTTTAGTCCTTCATGCATGAGATTTTCTTACATTATCTCATTTTATCATCATATTAATATTTTGAGATACATTTTATCTCCTTTTATATATAAAGACACTACACATCTGAGGTAAACAACTTGGCCAGGTTGTCAGCTTTAAGTCAGAGCTGGGATTGAAGCTCAGCAAGGCCATGGACTGTTGACCCCAGTTCCCAGTTTAGTCATTTAATTCTATGTGACTTTTGTCAAGTTGCTTAACCTTCCTGTGCCACAGTTATTTCAGTTTTAAATTGGTAATAATAAGCATATCTCCTCCTAAGATTATTATAAGATACTTAAGTAAAGCATTTGCAACATAGTTTGACACGTAGGCATTTTCATTTGTTATTGATGGAAATACAAATTGCTCCCTCTTTAGAATAAAATTTGGTAATTGTTACAAAATTTAAAATGTGCGTCTCCTTTGACTCAAAAATTTCAATTTAGAAATCTTTCCTCCAGATATACTCACACACGTGCACAAAAATACTTGCACAGGATGTTCATTTTAGAACTGTTAATAATAACAAAGAGCAGGAACACAAATAGAAGCATCAATGGGAAGAGGTTAAATAAATCAAGATACATAAAATGCAATGTATAATCTCCGAGACATATTGCTAAATGAAAGAAAAGGTGGCATAGAATATGTTTGTACTATTCTGCCGCTTGTTTTTAAGTTGTGTGTGTGTGTGCATGCATGGGTAATACAAGTATAAATGCTTGCATGTGCATTAAATATATCTTGAATTATACACAAGGAATTGTTTACCATTGGAAGCCTTTGGAGAAGGAGGGTAGAGACTTTGGAACTGTGGTCAGAAGAGAATTACTTTTCATTGTATATTTGTTTAATCTTAATTTTGTATGCGAATAGAATTTTTTCACTCAAAATGAACCAATTTTTAAATTACAATATTAGATTATTGAACTAAGGAGGCTCATTAGCTACTCATATGTGGGTGGACTGGGGTAATCCCCGAGTCCTGGTAGGACCCTTTGGTGCGGTCCAGGGGCTGGTGAGAATGGAGCTGCCCAATGCAGGGTGCTCACAGTCACTTTTGAGATCCACGTGACCCCTCTGAGTGTGGAAGGAAGACTTGGACCCAGTATAATTTTGTTAGTAGCACAATTAGGATTTAAAACAAGCATCTGAAACACATTTCTATATTTCCTTCATATGTTATGGTGCTCCTCTCTAAATCCCACTATTTCTTCAGTCCCTTCTCTAACTTGCATTTGAGCTAATATGTTGGTTAAACTTGCGAATTTTAAAACCAGCTTGTTGGCTTCTAAGATTCATGAAATTTTCTTAATTAGCCACACAGAATGCCTGCACTCCAGGTCATTTGCCTAGAATACGTAGGCTCACAGACCCTGATTAAACAGTGCATGTTGAAGGTCTGGCAGGGAAGTAGTTGGGAAAGATTATCTTGAGCTATGCATCTGCTCACTACTCTGTATACTCCAAGTTCTCCACCTAATGCCATCTTCTCAGGGAGGACTTCCCTGACACTGAATCTAAACAAGAGAACCTCTCTATAGTCCCTTTAACTCTTGATGGCAGTGTTAATAACCTTTTTATCACCTATCACAATTTGCGATTATTTTATTTCTATATCTGTTTTTACTTTATTTCCTCACTCCTCTGCCCAAATGTGAGCTCCACAAGGGCAGGGACTATGGCTATTTTGTTCACGAATGTGTGCCAGTACCCAGCACAAGTGCTTATTAAATATATATCAATGTCCTTGGATCAAGCCAGACCATAAGAAAGCTATACATTTGGACAGTGACACTCTTGTCATTGCTTTTGTAGAACTGTCTCTCAATTGTTAGCCATGGGCTTTTACCTTAGTTTGTTCTCCAAATTAGTTAGGCAAATTTAATTTATCAATTTGCCACAAAATCAATATAGAGATGACTGTGATTATATCTTATTATCTGTATTGTCACACATGAGCTATGTTTTCACCAGGAAAATTTATTCTACCAAATATTTAGTAGATGCTCTAATTTCAGATAATGATGTTTAATGAATGTTAAAGCTTCCCCCTTCATCAGGGCTATGTTCCAGGGTTTATATTCAAATGTAGTCACTGTTGACTCCTATGATTGGCATGTACCCCCATCTCCCCTCGGTTCTATTTTATTAACCTTATTGTAAACATCTCCTTTGTCTTTTTCAATAGTTCACTGCAAATATTTTTTGGTAAAATAAAATGTAAATACATTAAATTATTAAAATAAGATCTACTTTTTCCTGTTTGTGTCATTATTTTTCCATTTCATTAGGTCTCTACAGCTAAGATTTGAGTCCATGACATATTTTGGGTTTTGGCTCAACACGATCACCATCTGGTCTCTCTCTGCCCTTAATCTTTTTCCTATTTTCTCCTGTTCCCTCCCACCAAAATGCTGTCAGTGAATACATCTTTCTTTTCCATCATACTACTGTTGCTGCCACCACCCGTATCATGCATCATCCTGTAAGATCTTGCACGGTGTCATAAGCACTTGCTTCAGCTCGTGCCTACCTTTGCTGTCTCTTCTTTGTCCTACTTACAGCCTCCTCTAGACTTCGTCGTCTCTTTTTTTTTTACTTTATAATGCCTCTGATGTACCTGTGCCACAAACGACTACCAATGTAAAATCCCATGTCATTTGTTTCCCCTCTAATAATCCTTGAAATCCATTTACTTATAAAAATCCTTTTAAGCCTCAGCAATAATATCCATCTATCACTACCTAGAGCTTCTAAATTTATAAATTATATTATAATTAGAGTACCATTTTATTAATTGTATTGGGGAATAGTTCTAGGTAACTATAAAGAAATTGTTAGAAGTAGTCCTTAACTCCCTCTTCCCCAACCCAAAATATGATTAAATTATTTCATATATATATATATATATATGTACATTTTCTCCAAAGCCCTTTCAGGATGATGTAATGTAATAAATTTAACAGAAGACAAAACCAGGATGGTAACAGGCAATTAGAGAACTGGAAAAACATAGCACTAATTTGGAAACTGATTGACTACTTTTTAGTTGAATAGAGGATGATAAATAAAGAATCAATTCGGGGAAGAACAAAGCCAGAATCTTTGGTTTAAGTTTCTTCAAATGTGCAGGTATTAAAATGAATTATAATGGGGAATAGTGTTCCAAATTTATTACTTAGTACAGAGCTTATCAGGTATTAAATTGAATTGAAGACTGAAACTAAAGGAGATATCATAGAAAAATAAAGTGGAGTCTTGTAAAATTAAAGACTCTGTTTTTCATATAAATTGTTTGGCTGAAGCTGTTTGACTAAGAGTACGAAAGAAAATTGCAAAGTCTCTTTACTTTAGAATGGTTGTATTCACTGACATACTTCAACCTGGTAATAAATCAGCTTGGGAACCTTTTACATAAAAAGATGTCACTATAAATTAGCTTTTACATTTTTATCTTAAGTAGTATCATCATAAAATATTTAACCAAGACACTAAAACTGTCAAAGTAGGTGGATAATTTGAGATCTAGTGTTTAAAAAATCCAATCTTTTATGTTGGGATTTTTTTTCTTGTATATAAATTTTGATTTGTGAGTTTACCAGAACTTGTCATGGTAATAATCAATAGACAATTTGTTCACAAATTATAACTATCACAAATGTTGGCAATCACAGATGTTAATTAAGTACTTTGGTTAGAAACTAATAAGAGCAGACTAAATCAAAACACACACACACACACACACACACACACACGCACACACACAGAGACACACCCCAAAATGCTTTGCCACATTTGGCTCTGCCACAAAAAGGAAAATATTCTCACTATGCAGCTGTTTTCTTTTGAGTGTTTTTTTTAAAGTTATCTATCTTTACATATATTCCTTAATTATTTCACAAACATTAACAATTGCAAAGATAATGATATGTCAGTCTTCACATACAAGATTGAATTTGACCTTTTCAGCAAGGAGAGTAGGAAACAGATAATAAAAACTAAAGCCTAGGCAGGTTACTAGGCGTCACTTTTGTGCTGGCTTCTCGCACTTCAGAAGGCAGCAAGAGCTCATTTTCCTGGCTATTTCCCAAGAATGCCATTTTGCTTGCTTCCTCCTAGCACAGGGCCCTTGTTCTCATTTTCACTGGCTCTTTGAGCCACAGGCTGCACCAGTTAATGGTAGCCTGCTTCAAGCTTTTCTTGCCTTTGTGACTGATTTATTTATGCATTTCTGACTTTGGCCTTTGACTTTACTATTTGCTCTCCACCTCCCTGCAACCACAGAGGCCATGACAGATACTTTCTGCTATGTCCCCCGTTCCCTCAAGGCTGGTTGAGCTAGACCAGCTGTGTCCAGCCTCCCGTAGTGAGAGGGAGATCAGACACCCAGTCTGGGAGCAAGAAAGTCCAGATAATAACTCAAGTAAAATCACTCCATTCAAGTGTTGAAAATGACAACCATCACAAGTTCTTGACTATTATGTCATTACCAGGCTGGCTGCAATGATAAAAAAAAACGCAATTATTATGAAGGCATAATTCCTGTGAATTCATATTCTTGTGAATTTCTCTTACTTTTTAAAACTGAAGTAATAAATTCCCAAGGTATAAGACTTCAAATAACATCTGTTGACTTAATTAGAGAGGAAATGCTTCAAGGATGAATTCGTTTCCTACTCTGTTGTCTTTTCAACAGATGAGGCATCTGAAACAATAGGCGGGGAGCAGGTGTGTGACGGTCTGAGTCTTAGCTTGCATTTGGCAAAACTCTGACTACAGAGTGAAGCCATTAGAGATGTTGTCAGTGAGATTGATGATGTTACACATTTTGAAATTGTCCTTGACAAATTCTATAAAATGCACAATTCTTCTCCAAAGACATATTGTGAATTGTTGCAAAATGTAACACATAATATACCCCTTTTCAAGGGCGAGGACTAGTGTTCAGTGAGGCACACACACCCAGATTGAGTTAAGACAGGTCTCTGAAATAATTCCACTAAAATGTGTTGTTGTAAACAGTTCACAGAGTCAAGTGAAGTGAGAAACATGAACCAGCTGGTAGGAGGCTATTTAAATAACAACATGAACCTCTCCTATTGTTAACTTCCTCCTTCCATGTGGGGTGGAGACCTGGCGTGTTGGAGAGGAGGGCCTTGAAAAACAGATCCCAAGGGCTGTGAGAAGACCATGGTTAATAAGCCTGAATCCAGTGTGCCAGTCCAGTGTATTGACCTGAGTGTCTTAAACTAGAATGCATTTGTCCTGTGCATAGGAAGAAATCAGAGGAACATCTGCCCAGATAGATTGGGGCGAGATCTTCACTCCTTAATAATTGATAATTTAAAATATTATTTTGTATTAAAACAGATATTTCATGAAGTATAATTTCAAATTCCCCTAGAGTTTTTAAAATGAAGAATAATAATTCAAAGAAATCTGGGTTTGCATTGATTGGCCACCCCTCCAGCTACTGGTATGCATCTACCTGCCTTTGACTTCAGGACACTTACATGGAAGTGCTGGACCAGAAAGTGGGTATCTAAGTATGGAGTCAGAATGAACAGGCAGAAGCACAACCTTAGGAAGCCTGAAGAAACTCCAGAGACCAAGGCTGAAGTCCATGGAAGATTGAATAAGAAAGCTCTTCCTACCTTCCAAGAATGTGACTTGTAGAAATGTGAGTTTGGTTCTTGGTATGAATATTAGTTTCTGAAGTCAGATAGTAAGAAGGAAAGTTGGCCTTAGAAATCTACTTATTCAGACTTCTCATTCAGTGCTCTTTCCACAAACCTTTAGTAGATTTTCTTGATTATAAAGTAGTCAAAAGGAAACTAGTCTGGCAAAACTCAGAAAAGGAAGTTCTGATGAAAGCCAGGCAGGGGGAAAAGAGCAAATGACATCATAGGTAGTTTTGAAATCTGCTTCAGTGGAGAAATACGCAGAGCTCCTGACCACCTCCTAAGACAAGGACAGGACGTTCTTTCTCCACCTTTGGGTCATGAAGTTTGTTTACTGAAGAATATTTCCTCGTTGATTCCTCATCTCCCTCTCCTAGGTTCCAGAGTTTGCAGATGACCCAAACACACATCATTGCTCTGCCAGTAGGGGAGGGATTAAAAAGCTATCGTCCTATTCAACAAAATTGAAGGACCTACAATAAATATCAGAATGAATCTAGAATTACTCTTAATTCTAGAGAATCGACTATGTGTCACTTTCAAAAATCCTAGGACATTATTTCAAAGTGATAAAAACATTTCACTTTTAATAAAGCGATAGATTCTTCTCTCTTATCAAATGCAGAACTTCTGTAAAGATTTTATTTGTCTTTGATACATTCTTCTCACAATATACACCACACCAGTATACTATCACCACTCCCTTTAATGCCATGTTAACTGAAAATCCATAAAAAGGATATGGTATGTATGAGAGCCAGTCACATTAGAGAATCCACAGCTCGGCATTCAGTTCCTGCTCATTAGCCTCTAAAGTGGAGGTTTATAGCGGATATGTTCCATTCCACCAATGTGCATTTCAACAAGTTCCCAGTTAAAACTCTTCTCACTGGAGAGACCTAGGAGGAAAAACATCCTACTCATACAATAGCAAAGGAAACCCTTGCAACCCACACCTTTAAAACGTGGCTAGACAGCTAAAGATAAGGTGAAATGTGAGAAATACCAGTAGCATTAAAAAGAATAAACAAAGCCAAAATACAGAAAAACTGACTTGAGGAACTAGAGATAATAATCTGAGCCATAAAATATTCCAAGTTTACATAAATACATAAAATAAGTTTAATCATTATAACAACCTTATGAGCTAGGTACTGTATTACTTCGTTTTACAGATGAAGAAACTAAGGCACTGCCCCTCCCCCACTCAGCATCCCCAGGCCCCAGTCTGTGGTTCAGGAAACTGTCTGCAGTGCCTGTAGCGTCCCGGGCCCTGCCAACCCCCTCACCCAACAAACCCTAGGTCAGCTTGGCCTGAGGAGCCCAGAGGCTCTGTGGAGAAAGATATTAATAGCTGCCCTCATGACCATCTTGGCACAGGATGTTGGCTGTTTTCATCCTTCAGGTAGGATTTAACCTTTCCAGCTTCAAACTGGAAGCAGAAAGCTGGTCAGGCTAAGAAAGCAAAGTTCATATGTATAGCAGAAAAAATATAAATCAACTGTTAACAAAATAAAAAGCAAGGTCATTTCTACAGCCAAAAAAAAAAAACCCTTCAGAAGTGAGCATAGAGTACTGGAAGAATTTGAAAATAAGTTGATTATAAGCAGGAAAATAGAGCAAAAATCTATAGCAATAGTTGGTCAAAATACCTAATGATATGAAGAGACTTCAGCATCAGTTAGAAAATGTGACACCTACACTTGATTTTGTTGAAAAGCTCAGAGAAACAATGGAAGTAACTGAAAATGCAATAAACGCTTTTAAGGAAGAGCAAAGGTTGATTGATGAAGACAAGAAAACAACTCATAATGAGTTGAGCACTTTGTCAGGAAAAATGGACACCTGGGCTTTTCCCCACCCAGCAATACGGAGAGCTTTCAGAACATCGTCAAGCAAAGTTCCGTAGACAGAGTAGCACAAAGTTCTCTTCCAGGAGAAACGATAGATTTTGAAAAATTCCTTCAGCAAACAGGAGGCTGTCAAGAGTGCTGGGCAATTATATAACCAGAACTTTTTCAAAGTGAGAAACAAGCACAAAGAAAACTCATATGGGGGAAGTTTTAGAACACAATCCTAGAAGGGCACAGGATAAAGTACGACAGCATGAAAAATGGTATAAAACATTTCTGACTCTAAAAGAAAGAAAAAAAAAAGTATATCCCAAATCAGAAAACTAAAAAACAGCAAACAAGGAGAAAACTTTCAAGTTAAAGGAAAAGACAGAGGATATACCTATGCTTCTTCATAATCAACAAGAATATGATCAAGAGCAAAAAGAGGAACAAAAATGAAACAGAAATTGACAGCTGAGAGAAAAGTGTATAAATGCCAATTAAAAATATGCTTATATTTAAAAGAAGCTAAAAGAAGAGGAATAGGAGGAGTAAAAGTAGCAGAGGGAGTGTGAATGCCAGTTTAAACTAAAATTACTACTGGAAAGTTGTACCCAGCAGAATAAACAACAGGAAGAATTTTTGAGGTTTGAAAAGGAGATACACTAAAAGGCACAGGGGGTGGGGAGGAGCTCAGGTGGTGACCGAGAGTGATGGGGAGCTGGGGAGCGGCTGGTTAGGCCCACTGCTCACTTCCTGCTGTCCCCCCAGCCCCTTCCTATCTCTGTCATCTGTAGGTCGTGGCACAGACCCTGGGACAAGTGGAGGGGCGGAGGGGAGTGGAGCTCTGTTTTCCAGTCCCTAACAGGCTATGGACCAGTACCCATTTGCATCTGGAGGTTGGGAACCGAATGCACAGAACATTCTGAAGATACTTTGGTTTTGTCATAGCATAACAAAAATAATTGGGACAATCAGAGTGACATTTTTGAAACAAAAAAATTTGCAATTTTAAGAACCCAGAGGTTAAGTTAGCTTGAGTAACAAAAATTTAAAGGTTTTTCAGAATTATAAATTAGTACCTTTTCTAAGTATAACAAATTGATAGTTTCACATTTTTGTGTAATAAGTATTTTGTATGTTTGAAGCAAAAAAAAGAAGAAAAAAAAGACAGAAAGAAGAAAAGAAACTATGGAAGCGGAAAATCTTTTCTTTCTACCCATCTTAGGTTCATGGGTTAGGGCCCCTGCAACAAAATACAGATTAGCAAGAAAAAAAGCATGCAATTTATTTCGTATAAGTTTTATGAGACACAGGAGCCTTCATGAGGAAATGAAGACCCAAAGAAATAGTTAAGCCTAAGTATTTGTTAATGGGCTTGAAGAGTGGATAGTCGTGGAGAAATATGAGAGAGCAAAGAGTCTTAGGTAAGTGGTAAACCGGGGAAACTTACAAAGACCTGTGTGCTCAGATTCCACTCTCCCTTTATCTTAGAAAATAGGATGTTACTTTCCTCCCGGTGTAGAGAGGGCTCTTCTCACATGAGGGTCTTATAACCTGTTTCAGGGAAAGGTCAGAAAATCCTTTCTAGGTCAGAGAGATCTTTCTAGAGGTAAGTTAGCTTGAGTAACAAAAATGCAAAGGTTTTTCAGAATTATAAACTAGTGCCTTTTCTAAGTATTCTTAGAAAACAGTTTCTGCTGTTCTCTGGATCATTATGCCAAGGTGTCATATTTTAGAGTAGTGTTTCTTGAACTTTATCAAAACTGAGGCACGTACCAGTTCCCCAAGGTTGCAAAGCCATAGCAGAGCTCAGATGCAGACTCTGAGCCGTATGGCTCTAGAGTCCATCCTCTCAAACCACCATGCAGATGGCCTCCTAATAGAAAAAAACTTCAAAAATCTAACCAATATTCTCATGGATATGTGAGAACTTATGATGGCCTTAAATCAAGAATAGGATGCTCAAGAAAGGAATAAACAGAGACCAAGAAGAACTCTTAGAGGTTAAAAATGGGAATGAGCAAAATAAAACAATAGAAGGACCAGAAGACAATTTGTCAGATCTGCCAAAATAGTAGTTGCATGGGATTCAGTCTATATACCACCCAGATCTGCAGTGACTGAATCTAGCAGCGACAGCTGCTGTTCCCATGGTGATGAAGTCAGGTCACTGCTTCTGCTGCTCCTGCTGGAAAGGGGCCTGCTGTGCCAGCTTCCTTCGGTCCTACATGTCACCTAAGGACACAACCTGACAGCATCTTGCCTCTAGCCCCTGCAGCATCTTTTGCCTCCTACCTTAGGGATTCCTGGTTGTTGCTGAGGACTCCCTTGGCACCAATAAATATGCAACCTGCAGGTGTGTAGGAGTTATCCCGTGCAGCAATCTTTGATCAAAAGGAGATGGGACTCAGAAAATTACACTTTTTTTCTCTTCATATGGACTCTATGGAGAAGCATGTCTTTAAGCCTCCTTTCTGAAGATGTCCTGTAGGACTCAGCAATCAGCTTTTCATAAAGCTGTGGACTTCTCCGTAATTTTCTCCCTCTTTCCTTGCCTCTTTCCATTTTTCTCTCACTCCTGCTTCCTGTTATTACACTCCCAATAATAAGCTTTCACCTCCGGTGCTTTCTAGGACACCTAGCCTGAGACAACAATCTTCACATTGGAAGGGCTCACCATGTACCCAGAAAATAAATGAAAAAGATGTTCCCTAGACAAAGCAGCATGAAGTTCCGAAGTACCAAATAAAGAAAAGATGATAAGGGCTTCAACTGAGAAAAATAATATATCATTTACAAAGGAACAGGACTCAGTCTGGCATCAGCAACTCTGAAGGCTAGAAGACAAGAGAGCAATTCTTTCAAGTTTATACTCAGCTAAACTCACAGCCAAGGGTGAAAGCAAAACGAAACAAAAAAATTCAGACATGCAAAGAATCAGATCATTTGCCCCATATACATCATTTCTAAAGAAGTTACCTGAGTGTGTACTCCAGGGAAACAAGGGAATATCCAAGAAAAAGGAAGACAGATTCAGGACACAGTGATTTCCACCTGGAAGGGAAAGAAAGGGAAGTTCCAGAATAACTGATAAACAGAAGACTAACGACAAAGCTAGACAGATTGGCCAGAAGAATGGAGGCCTGGGGGGAAAGGGAACCTCATGGAACCTCATGTGAAGGAGATGATCAAGGCAAATGATGCAGAAACAAAAGAAATGGAATGAAATGTTTTTTGGGCAAAAACAGATAAGAAAGTCATTATTTAAAAATGATGAAATTATAATTTCACATAGTTTTAAATAATTGGGAGTATAAGAACAGACAATCCATTTGATCTTGATGCTAGGACTAGTCTAGCAGTGGCACAGGGGTCATGAAATTGGTGAAGGAAGTATAGTTCCCTCCCACGTTTGGCTCAACAATAAACAATATTTACAGTGTAATAGTAATAGAAATACTGCTTATATTTAATAGCAATAGCAATGTTGTTTGTTGGGTTCTGCCTTTTAGCATGACTTTCTATATGAAACAAGAGAGATTTGGTTATGGTAGAAGGGTAAAAATAATGGCAAAGTCCACGTGTAGTTGACATAAGAAATGAGGTGGAAGGGGAAAGAAGACTGTTCATATTCTCATATTACAGAATGGGAAGTTAAGAAATACTGTTGAAAGTTGATGGAAAAAAATAGAGATTTAATTCTTATTATTTAAAGTTACAGGGAAAACCAAAAAAAAAATGATATAAATTGTAAATACTAGAAGGGGAAGGGGGAAAGATAGGGGTGAGTGTCATTTGGTGAGCTATACCCTCACCTTTCATATTGGGAAGTCAGCAGACATTGTCTAAAAATCATGAACTGGAAGTATGAGCACACTACTTGGAGTTATGGTGATAAACAACATAAATAAAGACAGCACTGGTTAACAGGGGGTGCTTCTGGTTTGTGGGGCTGTGAGTACGGAAGAGTTGTGCAAGAGAGCACAGAATTTTCTTTATAAACTTTCTGAACTCTGCCTTGTTTCATGAGCATGACTCAGTTTTAGAAACATAAATACAAAATTATTTAAAAAGCTATCAGCATATAGATGACAAATCAAGCCCTAAGAATTGATGAATTACTTGGAGATAGAGCACAATGAAAAGTGAAGAGGGACACCTAGGATAGACTTCCAAGGCATTTCAAAGTTGAAAGGAAGACATGGCAGTAAAGACCTAGAGAAGACACAAAAAGGGAAATGGGAGAGCAAAACAGGAAGGCATGACTAGGACACCAGAATAGGATGTTTCAGTAGTAGGGGAAGAAGCTGAAGACCAGAAGACTGGAAGATGTGAGAGGGAGGATTCCAGAGACCGGAGAGTGATTCCATGGAAGAGGAAGAGGACACTTCCGCCTCTGCAACAGATAATTACATTTGGGTGTGCGGCTGCCAGGAGTTTGGGGGAAGTTCCTGTCTGAGAGCTTCTAATTCTTCTGTGAAGGAAGAGCCCCATGTCTGCAGAAAGAGAACAAACAAGTGGACGAGGGTTTATTGTGTGATTTTTTTCAGCACTCAGCAGGGCAGATGCAAGGCAAATGGAGAGCTGGATTCATCCAAGATTGGGGTTTGGCCAGGTGCACGCAAAAGGTGAATGGGTATTTTCTTGGAGTGCAAGAGGAGGAAGACAGAGGCAGGCCAATTAGCAAAAGGCTAATTCGTCAAAAACTCATCCTGTAAACAGTGAAAAGAATTTCAACTTTGTAATGAACAAACATTTTCAGTGCAAAGCAACAGAGAAGTGAGTTGTGTGGTAGAGTTCAAATAACAAGCACAACACAAATAATGTTTATATTCAGGATTTATTAACCTAACTCCAGCTAGAGGAAAGCCCTGGATGCCCCCTGCTAAAGTTGAGGGGATTGAGAATTCCAGAATGTAGGGAATCTCTCCTACTCAATCTCACTCTTTGTGGTCAATGGAGAAGCATCCTAGAGAAAAAGACCCAGATAGCAAACAAATGAGCCCACTAGGTGAAAGGAGCCTCATGTGTAGATGACAATTAGGATGGAGAAATGGGATCACAAACTGCTGTGGAAATATTCTATAGGAAGGGTGCATGAGTATGTGGATTATTCTGGAAAAAGGCTTGAGATTCTTGGAGTCAGCCAACTGGACACTGTGCTGTGCTGAGGCTAGGGATCTAGCCTCAGCTCTGCTCAGCTTTTCTGGAATGGACTTTTGGCAGCTCAGGTCCCTCCTATAGGAATCAGTGGGACGTCAATGTCGGTGTTGGGTCAGGAAGAGAGGCCCATGTCAGGCGAGGGTAAACTGTGGACCAAAGTCACTGTCATTTTTCAATAACTCCAAGAGCTGCTTCTGAGTCATGTCCCCTAAGAAGGTCTGGCAGTCAGTAGTCTGTGGCATGAAAACAAGGATCTACCGATATTAAGTATGTTGGGGAACACATGGCATTTCAGAAGGAGGCTGTAATATGTAGTGGTGACCACTACCACCACACACTCCATAAAATAGACCTGACCAATGTCTGTTTACTACCGAATACTAATTCTGTCGTCTTCTCTTTGTTTGCTGCTGTTGTCTGCAAGCTCAGCAACAGCACTTAGTGACACACTGACACATGCTTTTTGTGCTAGAAGCTGAGAGAAGGAAAGTAGGACTCTGTCTGAGTCACCCTGGCTGACAGAACTCCCAGAGGACAGAGTGTGACAGCTTCAACTTTGTGTTTGGCGGCTGCTAGGGTAATGGCTTGGTTATGGACTCTGCCCTCACTCTTTTGCAATCCCAACAACAGAGACACACATTCCTTTGTTTGGTACTTCGTTCATTTGAACATTTGTTTAGGATTTTTATGTGCCATGCACTGTGCTAGATACCAGAGATGAAAAATGTAATCAAGACAGGGTCCGTATTCATAAGGACTCAGGGTCTATTTTTCCCTGAACCCCCACAGCACTTTATCTGCATCTCCCTTGAGATTTTTATCTCGCTTCACTTTGACCTATAGTTATTTATTTAAATATCATCTCTTGTCTTAGGCTTGTAACCAGAGTTTGCAAAATGACTGCTTTGATATGTAGACGTGTTTTTCTTTTTCCTTCCTAACTTTAAAAAACTAGAATTAATTACTACATAGAAAATTTAGAAGTCTTCAAATAAAAATGACTTCTGGCTTCTGTTAAAATATTAGAAGATCTGCAACACTGGGTGCGAATTCCCACATCTGGAGCTGAGTAGAGGCTGTCCCTTTCAGACAAAGCTTGAACTTTCCAGTACACCCCAGTTCCTACCTAATGGCTTTGTCTGTCTATGATGCTTTATTTGCCTCTGGAAAGCTGGAGACTGGTTAGGAGAATATGATTGCAGATTAACTGTGAATCAATAAGCACCTGGACTACTCCAAGTAGCGGTTAGGAATAAATGGGAGGGGAAGGAGAGTGATGGTGTTTATAGCAGACATGGACCGTAGCTTGTCAGATGCCCTTTACCGGATGGTACATACATTCCCCAGCTGCTTTGAGAGTTGGCTGATAATGGTTCACAGTTTCCTTCTTCTCCAGAAAATTACCATCCACTGAAAGGATGGGAGTGTAAACAGGGGGAGTTTACACACAGCACCCTCTGGGGAGGTGGCCATCCATAGTCAGTGATTGATGGACGTGGAAGTACAAAAGGCAATCCTTCTTGCCTCAAGGTGGAATCATCTCAGTGGTACAATTTATGCTCCAGAGCTGCCTATGGGATCGGCTGAAGCTGGACTCCAGCTGGGACCACAGCCTTGTTTAGCTCCTTCCCTTGCCGTATCCTGCTTACCTTACTCCTTTCATCCTGAGAGCACTCAATAAATCATGCACTCAATAAATCATGCACACCAGAGTCTCAATAAATCATACATTTCTTGGGAATCCAGCCTTAGATAGTGTTTATAACAGAATTCAGTAGTTTAAAACTTGGGAAATGGCTAATGGTGGGGAGACAAGATCTGGGAGGTCCTCCTGGTAGGATTGCTTTCATAATCATGATTTTATCTCTAGCTTGACAGCACAGGGCCTGGAATACACAAAGTGTGCAGCAAATTTTATTTCATCTGTCAAACAAATTTGATTTGGAGTCCATTGAGTTTGAAGAAACATCAGGATGTCCAGTATGAGATATGGAACATGGGCACAGGAAAGTGGCTGGAAATTTAGATCTTTTAAAGAGGGAGGAATCAGTTCAAGAAAGAGGGAATAATTAGTGTCAAGCGCAAAAAAAATCTTGAGTTTTTTTCAATGTAAAGCAGCCAGCATTTGTCTTTACCTCAATTAGGCACATAACTCCAATTACTCTAAATCAATGAGTTATGATCCTTTAGTAATGTTTAGGCAAGATTCCAATTAGTGAGTTTTGCTCACTGCTAGTAAGTAGATCTAGTGGAAAAGAGAATTGGCATTAGACTGGGGAAGTATTTATGTATTTTGCTTGTCTTTTGTATTCTATTGCCAAATGATTGAGTGAGCCACTGGAGATTCTCTTAGGACAAGGAAGTGTGTAAATTACATAAAATAATCAAGTATTTATTGTACTTAAGAAGAGATTTATGCCCACTTCTTATCATTAAGTTGATTATATTTTCTAAAAATGTAGAAAAGAAAAAAAAAAAACAGACACAAGCATTCATGTGTCCCAAAGATCACATTATTTATGTTTTCAAATACAGGTCTCCATTACCCCAAGGAAGGTGGTTTTGAATGCTTTAAACCTTGGTTGTCTAATTTCATCCCATAAACTGTAATTATAGCTCTTTATAAAATGCTAAATAATTCCTCCTCCTACTGATGTTTATACCTTTCAAATATTTATAGGCTGTCATCGTTCCTTAGTCATCTCTTCACAAAGTTGCACATATTTTGTTCCTGTAATATTTTCCATAAATCAATTTCCTTAATATTAAAGTACTTTCCTTATTTCTCCATTCAATTTATCTCCATCTTTTGATACAGTGCTAATCAAAGTAAATGAGATATTTCAGGCACAATTTATCCTAAGGTTGTTTGAGAGCATTTAAAATTTCCTCATCAGGGTTAGAATTCCTCATTTATATGTAGCTCAGAATAGTGCTGACTTTAACAGTGTTTTTGCCATTTTACTTTGAAATTTCATAACTAATTTCCCATGTAATAGCATTCAGAAATCTTTATGCCATTGCTGTTTCTTCACTGATCATAGGATATGTATGGATTAAATGAGTTCAGAATACAGTTCTGTAATTTATTTCTTATTATGCAGTATTGAATCACATTTCTAACTTTTTTATATCCATACGCTATTATTATTTCTCAGTGTCCTTCCAAATCAGTAATATCTGAAAACTTAAAAAATGTCATTTTCACTCCAGATTGTTCAAAGAGATATTAAATTCTTACTTGCAATTTCATTTTTTGTCTTTCAACATAATTATTTCTTTCCAACAACTTTTCAGTTGGCCAGGCTATATTCTGACAATATATATATTCTGACAATTTGCTAAGACAATTTCTTTTGCTTATTATGTCTTGAACATTCTACTGATATCATATATATGTGTATATATGCACCCTAAATATAACAGATATTGTACAAAATATAAAGTATAAAATGTGAGTATAAAATGCTCAATGTTTTTTCCTCAAATAACATTATCCCTCAACAGCTATGTCTTATATTTATATACATTGCAAGCTTTAAAATATTTTTACATCCCTTCTTAATTTAAAAGCCTCATATGGCCCCCTAGTACCAGAAAGGATAATGACATAGGTCTGACCTCTGACGGTCCCACTCAGTCTGACCCCCTCCACCTTTCTGGTCTCTATAGTATAATTTTCACTGAGCCCATGATCTCTATGCTCAAGTACATGAATTGTATACTGTGTGATGTCTTTTGAAGTATCCCCACAGAATTCATTGCTCCCTCTTCCTGTTTCTTTTTGCCTTAATTTATACCTCTCTGATAGTGCTTGTTTCACTCAAAGATTTACTGTCATTTGTATACATCGCTTGTCTCCCACACATCACCACGTAAGCTTGTTTTCCCCCGCCCAGTGCCTCACAAGCGTAGTGCTTAATGAGTCACTGTTGAATAGTGGCAACTCCAGATTTTACTTAAACAGGATTTGGGGTGATAGTCCAGTTGGAAACTGGGAAACTTGTCCCAAAGCTGCACTGCCAGAGCAAACACACTGCCTTGACTGAGATTGCTTATTTGGGGTGGTTTTGGGTGGGTTGCAAGAGATCATGCAGGGCCACCCTTTGCTGTCAGAGGGGACCAAGTAAGGAAGAAAGTGAAGACAGACAGTAAACAGTGAAATGACACACAAAGATCAACTTCTGAGTGATCAAAATTAGAACCCTGGGCTTGTTTTCATTCGTGGCGTTGTTCTCGTGATTCATTATTCCATTTTGCTCTGGATGTTTCTCTTTCTGTCCACTTTTTTTTCAGTTTTATTATTTTTATCATTATTATTACAAATCATGCTGCTGTAAACATTTCTGTACATGTCGTTTGTTATACGTCAGTACCGAATTATGTTGACTAAATTTCTGGATTATGGTAGATGTGCACATTCAGCTTCAGAAGGTACAGCAAAATGCTTTCAGAAGTTGTGCGAATTCACACGTCTACTCACCGGGTATGAGATTTTAAGCTCTTCCATGCCCTCTACACACTGGTTTGATCAGTCTTAGCTGTCCCAGTGAATCTGTAATAGAATCTCATTGTGGAGTTAATTTGTATTTCCTTTATGACTAATAACATCGAACACCTTTCTGTACTTGTCAACCATTTGGATATACTCTACTTCAAAATGCCTGCTCAAGTTTTTAGCCCATTTGTTAGAATGGTTCTAATTGAGTGTAGAAATCTTCACATATTTTGTGCATAAGTCCTTTCTCATATATACGTGCTGTGGATATCTTCTCCTAGGCTCCAGCTTGCTTCTTCACTCTCATAATATTGTCTTTTGATAATAAATACTATTCATTTTAATGTAGTAATTTGTCAATCTTTTTCATTATAGGTAGAGCTTTTTGCATCTTGTTTGAAAAGTCTTTTATAATCTTAATACAATTTGTGTGTTTTCCTTTATTTTTTTTCTGGAAGTTTTATTGTTTTGCTTTTCACATTTATTTTCTGTTTTGTAATACAAAATATTAAGGGGGTATAAATGTTTTTGTTATGTGGATAGCTTTTATAATGCTTTAGGCAGGGTTATAAGTGCCCCCATCACCCAAATAATGCTCATTGTACCTGTTAGGTAGGATTTTACCCCTCCTCCATTCTTAATCTCCAGTGACTTTTACTTCTCTGTAAAAGAAGCTACTTCTGTGCCCATGTGTGCCCATCAATTAGTTCCAAATTATTAGAGAGTACATGTGGTGTCTGTTTTTCCATTCTTGGGATACTTCACTTAGGGTAATTGTCTCCAGTTCCATCCAAATTGCTACAAAAGACATTAATTCGTTTCTTTTTATGGCTGAGACTCATACTGACATCAGATAGAGCAGATGACATTTTTTCTACTCTCATGGAATCTGTTTGGGAGATTGTATCACCTTTTCTAATCCTGACCCCCATCAATTAGTGTCCAGTCAGAAAAAATAGAAACCACTCTAGGTATTTCAAACAGAGAAGATTTCATACAAGGGTGGACATGCTAGAACCACAGAAGGTTGCTGAAGTACAGGGCTACCCACTACTGCCAGAAGCAGTTAGAATTTTTTTTTTAAATAAAATAAATCCTTTCCTTTTCTTAATCGTTCCAATCTCCTGCTTGCCAGTGCCTCTTTTTGGAAGAAGCTATCCAGATGATATTTGGCTGAGAAATCTGGGAAATTTAATTTTCAGTAATGAAAGGGTAGAAAGGAAACTGAGAGAAAAATGGGCAAATAAATGTCAAACACCCTTATCCCACCAAATCTTTGGCATAATTACAATTCTCTGCTTTGTCCTCTATTCACAAAATGATGATAGCAAGTTAAGTTTAAATATCAGTGTGCCTTAACTTTTATAACCTGGTAAAAGTAGTTCTAGCATATTAAAACTTTCCAGGTGTTTCTTTAGATAAGTATTTCCTACAATGTATTCTATAATATAAACCCTGAAGAAATGGTCCAAGGTCAAATGAGTTTGGGAAACTCTGGACTTTATACTTCCCTCTTGGAATTTCATACTTCATAATAGCACAGTAAAGGCTCTGAGAAATCCATCAGTCCCAAATCATACTTGACATTATTTGACTTTGCAATCTTATACCTTAGTGAACAAAACCATCAAGGTCCCTCATACCTGGAGTTTATGAAGAGAGGCAGAGAATAAAGTAAACACAGAAGTGTGTGTGCGTGTGTAATTTACATATGTGTTATTATTATGAATGAGAGAAATAGTGATAGAAAATGCAGTATCATGACGGGGGATGGACTTAATCAGGTAGCATGGTCAAGATAGACTCTTTGAGGAAGTAATATTTAAGCTGAGACCTTAAAAATCAGATAGAATCCCCGTCACAGATAGAGTACTATAACACTGGACTACTCAATAGAAAACTGTTCCTGGACTTTAATAAGATCTGTACAGAAATCGAGAATAAACATTTGTAACATTTATAGCAAATTGATAAGACTAACATTATATCTGTCAAATCTAAAAATAAAAGTCTTTAAAAACATTTTCTAGTAGTTGATTTTTTTACTGAATTTTACAAAAAGATAATTCCTTGATAGATCTGGGGGAAAAAGATTTGATCCTTCACCACAGATAGTTTGAGGAGCTCTGCTCTAGCAGATGTAAACCATGGTTGCGAACACCCTAAAGAAAGCAAGAGGCAGCTGAGTCTGAGGAACTGACTGGAGGCTCATTCATGACTGGGATTGTAGTTGTTGCTCAGAGTTTTAAGGACAAAACATGAAGTGACTGGATTTTATTCTGTACAATGGGCAGCTACCGAAGAATTTTAAACAATTTAAACAGCCACATGGTCTGATTTAGATTTTTAAAACAACCATTCTAACTGCTTTCTGAAGGATAAGTTGGAGTGAAATGAAGTATGTAAAATCAGTTTAGAAACTTTCAGAAGTTTGGTGGGGAGATGACAATGCTTGGACTATGGCCGTGATGGCCAGGAGTAGGTTAACTGGGGGAGGACCCAGAGGACAGCTGGCACAGCCTCCATCCCTGCTGTTGGAGGCAGGTGGGGGAGGGGCCAGAGGGGGTCAGGAAGACACTCCGAGGAGCACTTAAGGCTGGATATATACATTCAGGGATCATCAAGATCTAGTTTCCATAGCCACAGGGACTAGACAATATCGAAGATGCAGTGCAAGGGGAAAAGTTGAGGGCCCAGGACTGAACCCTGAAGACTATCTTTGGGTGTTCTAAAGCTCTGAGGAGAAGTCTAGCTAGAAGAGAACTGGTTACCTCAAGGGCATGTTAATTCCTACACATTCAGATTTGTGTCTTGATATCACTAACGTTAAGTTCCATTCAGTAAATTAACGGCGTATACTACTTCAGAGACCATGGAAGGTCTTGTAAAAGATGAAAGCCAAAGAAGCAAATTTTAAGAGTTTTCCATCTGGAAATATGTACAAAAATCTAGGATAGGTAAAAAAGAGCAACTCAAATCCGACAGGTGCCATAAAACAATTATAGAGCAAAATAGGAATGTGCAGACACCAAACTGGAAGGCTGCATGGAGAAGGTGGCATCGAGCTGGTCTTGAAGGAGGTGCATGAATTTGAAAAAAATATAGATCATATGTATATACATGTGTGTGTGTATACATATGTTAGCACCATGTATACACACAAATACATTTATTTCTATATCTATACTAGTCTGTATACATATTTCAAACTGAGTTCGCAGCTCCAATCCAATTTCAGTTTAATATCATAAGGTTTATTCTTTCTCTAACAGTCAGAAACCTGGCTCTCTCAGTTTTCAATGTATCTTTTTTTGTTGTTGTTTAGTCTTAATATACACAAGCAGTTTCAGAATTGCTACCTCATACCCCTGTGAGGTTCACATTTATGAACTAGGATGTAGTATCTATGTACAATAGTTATTGTCTTTAGTTTTAATAATATCTGATTAAAATACTGATTTCTAGAGTTACTTAGGTTAGTTCTGTTCCTCACCTGTGTTGTGTGGCAATGTTTTTATACCTTACGTAGTAATGTTAGGCTAGTAACATTTGTTAGAATTTGTATTCCATTTGCGATACATCCACATCTTAGTATATTTTTATTTAGTTTGCATAAAGTAAGATTCACTCATTGTGGTGTATATTCTTTTGGTTTTAACAAATACTGAGAGCCATGTATCCACCCCCACAGTATGACACAGAGCAGTTCTATCACTCCTAAAGTTCTCCTGTGCTGCTTCTTTGTAGACAACCACTACCCCCACCTCCAACCCCTGGCACATACCCATTTATTGTCTGTCTCAATTTTGGCCTTTCCCAGAAAGTAATATAAATGGAATAATACAATTTGTAGCCTCCTTTTTATTGCTGAGTAGTATTCCGTTGTGTAGATGTATCATGCCTTGTCTGTTCACTGGTTGAAAGACATCTGGGCCATACAGCCTCAGCTGATTATGAATAGAGATATGCTAAACATTCATGTACAAGTTTTTGTGTGAATATAAGTTTTCAATTCTCTTGGGTAAATCCATAGGAGGTTTTAAATATTTTTCCCTCTTTATGTTTCGTTTTGGGTAATTGCTATTGACTGATGTTCAAGTTCATTGATTCTTCATTATGTCTACTGATGTGCCCCTGAAGGCGTTATTTACCTCTATTACTGTGGTTTTCATTTCTTGCATTGCAATTTGATTGATTCTTCCTTGTAGTTTCCATCTCTCTCCTGAAATCACCCATCTGATCTTGCATGGTGTCCTGCTTTGCACTGGAGCTTTATCATATCACTCTTAGTTATTTTAAAGTTCCTGTCAGATAGTTTCAACATCTCTGTTGTATCTGGAGTCTGATTCTGTCGATTGCTTTATTTTTGACAGTATGTTGTTTTCTCTCACCTTTTTGTATGACTTCTAATTTTTTTGTTAAAACCCAGACACCTTGTGTAGGATAGTAGGGATAAGGAAAACAGATTGTATGCCTGAAAATGCATTCGCTTTTTCTTCAGCTAGAATTCTAGTGTGTTGAGTTAGAGTTAGGCATTGGGCTGAATCTGATTCTCTTCCTCAGTGGCTATGGTTACCCTCAGTGTACTACCGTCATCGTATTCCTTTAGTGACACTTTGTGCTTCAGTTGGGAGCTGGTTTACTGGCAGTTTTTTTCTCCATGTCTGCTCCACTGTCAGCTTTATGTTTTCCCCTTGTGCTGCACCTCAGAGAGGGTCTGTGTGCACACTCTTGGTCCTCTTCCAGCAGTATCCCTCTGTCACTTGTTACTCAGCTTGTGAGCCTGGTGCTGGGGAAGGAGTGTTTTCTCCCCTATTAAGCGTCAGTCTTAGGCAGCACTGTGTCTGGGGGTTGTGGTCTTCACAATAGTCCTGGCCCTCCCTCAGCTATAGCTGTGGGCCCCTCAGGTATTCTAGCACCTCACCCCGGTTGAGGTGACCAACTCCTCCCAGTTTGTCAGGGGCTTTTCCAGTTTTAGCACAAAAAGTCCCATGTCATTCCCAGACTGAGACTAGGAGTAAAAGGGTTATGTTACTTTCTGTTCCTCAGCTGCAATGGGTTCCCACCAGTGTCCTAAAGGTGATAGTGTTTGTTAACTTGCCCCTTGTAGATAAAGGCTTTTCTTCCACAGGAGAGATAAAGGAGAAGGTCCTTGTGGGGATTTCTTGCCCCTTCAGCAGAGGCTGCTATTGCGCTCCTCACGCCTGCACAACCAGGGATGCTTTCTCAATGTGCTTCTGGTGGGGTTTGCAGAGAACAGCCTGCAAGAAGGTACAAACTCTCCCATACCTGAAGCTCCCAGGGGCTCCACATTTTCCTAGTGGCCCATGTGCAGCCTCCACCAATTTGTTAACTATTCTGGCTGCGTCCTTTCTACTAGTGCCCGGCTGTGTCTGCCTCGGGTCAGCAAGTGGTCTTGTCTTCTCTCTCCCTACAGGCCCCTCTCGCTCCTTAGATTTTGGGCTAGTTGGCTGTCCTGCAACCTCATCTCTTTGATGGGTTCAAGAAAAGTGATAAACTTGTAGGCAGTCTGGCAGTGTCTTATAAGTAACAATGAAATTTTATCATAAGTAACAATGAAGCTTCTTTCAAACCCTCTACATTTCTGAGCCAAATATCTTGTTTTTAACATTTATTCTAATAAAAAAATTTCAACTGAACACACACACAACACAAACACACACACACACTACACATTCGGTGATTAGATGCCAGGGGTTCATGAGTGTACCATCCTAAAGAATTATCATTTCTATTTCTTTTACATGCAATCCAGGAATACTGTGTGAGTTTCTTTGGCATTTAGGATGTAACTCACCATATTGACATTGTCTTTCTGCACATTGAGCCCTCCCTTTTTTTTTTTTCACAAATTGGATTTGTATTGTTTACTTAGGTTTATTTTTATTGCAGTAGATTCATTTAATAAATACACGTTGGGTATCTACAGAGAGTAAGGCAGATTAGAGATACAAAGTGCATATTGAGTTTTTATAGGAAGTCCCAATACCTTAACAGTTTTAGGCTCAAGGGTGTCTTGTGAGTTGATATCTTATTATTTTCAACTCTATAAAAGTCTCTGTGTTGGGAAGACCTGGATAAGTAGGTTCATTGAATCCCTCTACTAGTCCTGTCCCCTGGCACTTCTACATAATGTCATATCCTCAGATATGCACAGTTCTCTTTACATTGAAATGCTGAGAGCCAGTTGATATGCAGCCATGACCTCCAAGCCCCCAGTGTTCCTCCTCTCTTCCAGCTACCCTGGAACTCCCCACAATCCAGCAGTCGGCAGAGCACGGAGCCTCCAGCAATCTACCCTCCTGCCAGCATTCCACTTGACTGGAGCCCATGATGTATGGTTCTTTTAGATTTGGAATATTCTCCCTGAATAATTCACTCAAGTATTTTGGTCATTGATGGATCCATAAAAAAGGCAGAGTTTAAGTGGCACAGGGTGTCTAATAGAACATTTCTTGTGATCGAGAGAACATTGCTATGCTCCGCATCGTACACAAAAAGAGGCTGCAGGCTTTGGGATCTTAAGATCTTTACACGTTTCAATCCCATAGCATCATCTGCTCTGATTTCAGGCTCACCAAGCTGGGTGGGCAGACACTGGAGTGTGCTAGGCTTATCTGTCACAGTTCTTATTGTGAATTAAGAATCTGCATTCTTGTTTTATGCGCTGATGTCTTGAGAACTCAGCCCAAGAGCTAGTTAGTATAAGTGAACATGCTCAAGGCAGATCAACTCAGTGACAGTGACAAGTTAGAGGTTCTGAGCCCGTGTGGCTGAAGGCAGCCTCTCTACCTTACTGAATTCACCATGGCAAATGCCACCCAGTAATAGGTGGTGGTGGCTGGAGCAGCCTCTCCAATGCCGCCTCTCTGCTTCCACAGGCTGACTTTTGGAAAATTCTACAGTCATCGGTAGTTACTAAACATCAGTTTTCTATATTCATACAACACGTCATTGACTTTAAGTAGCTACAAAACTTATAAAAGTTGTTTTAATCTCCCCTAAGGCTCATTTTAATGTCAAGAAGCAATCCCCTACCTGCAGGCCTAGGACTAGAGAAAGACAAGTAAGGTGCTTAGGGTGCAAAATTTAAGGAGGCATCCACTCTCGGGGTCCTGCCAGTGCCCTGAGCCTGGTCCAGATCAGCTCTACTGTGTCGCCTGTATTTCAAGCTCCAGTGAAGAAGAGGAAGGAAGCTGCTAGTGATGAAACCAGTAGAGCTGAGGGAAGGCAAGAAGGAGAACAAAGCTCCTGACCATTTTTTCCCTTCTCTCTATCACTAATATTCTTGAAAAAATATATATCTTCTATACCAGTAGCCTTGCCTTCCTCTTTCTATTCTAATTTATTATCTATTTTCACCATTTTACAAAAAACTGTTCTCTCTAAGGTCACAAAATGCCAAATTCAATGGCCTCATTTTAGTTTTCCTCCAATGTGTCTCCTCAGCTTTTGACCTTGACCTTGAGAGTAGGAATGTGTCTTGTTTGCCATATTTTCACCAAAATCTATCACAGATTACAGTGGTTCCTAGAAAGAACTAAATACATTTTTATTATAAGAACAAATAAGCCTTCTATTGTCAAAGGAAAGAAAATCATTCCTTGTTTTGTACTCTCACAGCATTTTGTTTGTAGGATCTAACATTGTCATTTATATGTACTCATCTGTATTCCCAAAGGATTGAGAGCAACAATTGTGCCTTGTGTATCTTTGTGTCTCAACCTAGCAGAAGACCTGGTATATAACAGGTGTTCCATAAAAGTTTGTGGGACAAATGAAGTTGATGACTAGTGTTGACTCAAAGATTATGTTCCAGTTACTCCAATGATTTGTAATAAATCATTCCAAAATATAGCAGTTTAAAATAAAACAATCATCACTTATTTTCTCTTACTTTTCTGTTGGTCAGGAATTTAGGAAGGGATAGGCGGGCTAGTTCTCGTTGCTGAAGTGCTGGAGGGAAGAGGTCTTTTGTGTGGTTGCAGTCAGATGTTAGCTAGAGCTGCAGAAATCTGAAGGCTTGCCTGGGGCTGGAGGATCCATTTCCAAGGTGGCTCACTCATGTGGCTGGCAAGTTTGTGCTGTCAGTTGGTATGCAAGCAATCCAAGGGAGCAATCCAAGGTATGGAAGCCACCATGCCTTTTATGACCTAGCCTTAGAAGTATCCACTCATCACATTCTGCTACTCTGATAAATTAGATGCAGAATGTTTGGAAGATCCCAGGGGTTCATCAGAATCTTGGCAGCAGTTTGGGTGCAAGTGAAGGAATTTAATTCATTTGTTACTAAGATTTAGTAGTAAAATATTTGACACATGCCATTATATCCACCATATTTTATTGGCCACAGTATTAGTCACAAAGCTACTCTCCAAGTACTCTTCTACAGGTAATTGTAAGCTATGAAGCCTGGAAGAAATAGTTGTTGGCTAATAGGATGGGCCCTTTCTTTGAAGAGAAGGCCATCTGGACGAATTATACTTCTCCTTGCCAGACATTCCCATACTTCTGTTCTCTCCTGATGGAGTTGCTAACAGTCTAGCAGGAATTACTCTTTAGCCCTCCAACCCCTGAAGAGCACACACGTCTTAGAGAAGGGCAGACCAGAGTCTGGGATTGGTTTAGGCTTAAGCAGGCTGAACTCTTCTTTGGGCAGGAGCATGATTTGGTTCCTCTGGCACATAAGGCTGCAATTACGGCCTAAGATAAAATACCAAATGCTTGCCCTTAGGTCTCCCTGTATCCCCTGTGGTGTGTCCCAAGGCTCAGTGACAGCAGAACTACAGGTTCTGGTGGGTCCTCATAGGGGTATCTGCACTCAGATTACCCTGAAGGAAACCCATCCCTACAACCTGCCTCTGAGGTCTTTTCACAAAGAGAAGGGCAGAAACTCTGAGAGTTCTGGAAGAAACCCATGAGAATCACATATTCCTTGGCTATAGATTTCTGAGCTGGGGAAATGTCCAGAATGGGTTTACATATCCATTTCTTATTCAGTTACTGTAATGCATGTAAGCAATCAGGTAAATTTAAAGAAACAAAAAGAAAAATTATACAAAATAGAAATAAATATTTAATGGAATAATTGGAAAAATATCTATTTTTATTCATGGAAAATAAGCAATAACTTTGGAGGTGATAGGCAAAATTTCTTCTTACTTACCTTTTTGAAGCCAAATATTCCTATATCTTATAATGTTTATATATTTTTTAAAAAATCAAAATATAGTCTAAATGCTGCTGAATTGTCCAAATAAAGCCTCTAAACATTGTTGTTGAATGTGTTACTATTTTTTTAAATTACATATGGCTCTATTTTTAATCTACTGGCTGAATTTCTTCACTTACTTATGCAAATGGTTTATTACCAAGTTCTTATCTTAATTCCAATTTACCTTCCCTGATGTCTTATTATATACTAATTCAACACTTATATATTCTATGAACTTTTACCTTTGCTTTGTTAATAACTTTACTGTGATTGGTACGAAGGCTTTTTTTTTTTTTTTTTTTTTTTTTTTTTTTTTTTTTTTTAGTTTGTTTATATATATTGTGTGCCGCCCACACAGGTGGTTGGAAAGACTAGAACAAAAAAACAAAAACACCCGCCGGGCACACACACCATACGCCTCAC